>LBNU01035869.1:114806-154119 GCA_014162995.1 Artemisia annua | reverse complement strand
AAAAAAATAGTAATCGACTAATTGTTAACTTGTTATCTGCTTGACTGCTTCTGCCATTCGATTATTCCCCTTCCTGGCTTCTTGCTCTTGCCTTAGGTAATTTCATTTTTCAAGTTTATTTCAATAATTTATGAATAATTGAATATTGTATTAGGGTTTTGCCATTTTGGTTCAATTTTATAAGTTATTGTGAATTTGTGATTTCTGATTAGATTGAAAGGATTGAGTTTCGAGATAGTTAGGTTTAGATTGTTACTTTGGGAACCGGTTCAATGAGGTATCAACTACATTGGTAGAAAATATGTCGGGTTTGAATCCTTGTAATGGGTTTTCTAAGTTTGGCATATCTAACATAGTAGCCTTTTCTGAAATGTATCCGGATGATTTTAATATGAACGATAGCGGGTGTATTTTGGGTGAGCTTAAAATCTTTTATCACTCAGTAAAGGAAGATGATAGATTTCTGAATTTGGATGGGATTTGTCACCTAGCTCAAGTAATGGTGGAAACCGGAAAAAATCTCTCATTTCCTTTATTTTATCGGATTTTGAAGCTTGCATTGGTTTTACCGGTTTCAACCGCAACTGTTGAAAGATGCTTTTCTAAAATGAAGCTTATTAAAAAGGATTTGCGGAATCGAATGGGGGACGAATATTTGAACAATGCTATGGTATGTGCTGTCGAAGGAGAGACATTTGACGAAGTAACGAATGAAGATGTAATGGTTCGTTTTCTAGCTATGAAAGACCGAAGAGGAGAGTTCTGAGATCTATTAAGTATTTGTTTAACTTATTCTATTATTGCGTTTTTTTAATTATTTAAATGTACGGTTAAAAAAAATTATGGTTAACTTTTTTTTTTCGCTACCCCTGAAATTAGTTCCTGGTTCCGCCGCTGGCACCCACCCCATGGTAGGCCCTCATCCACCACATATAAAAAATAAAGGTAATTTGTTATATTAGTGCAGCGATTTTTAT
This sequence comes from Artemisia annua, assembly GCA_014162995.1. Taxonomy (NCBI): domain Eukaryota; kingdom Viridiplantae; phylum Streptophyta; class Magnoliopsida; order Asterales; family Asteraceae; genus Artemisia; species Artemisia annua. The sequence continues at coordinate 153,142 of LBNU01035869.1, read as the reverse complement.
CACGCAATCATTTAGTTGTCATGTTTTTAAAGGTATATTTATGTATATATTTTGCATGTGCATAACCTTTTTTACGTCACTGTATATTAAAAAAGGAAAAGAAAATAAAAATCAATTTTCATGTGGGAAATGTATATATATAGTGATACTTCTTGACATTTTTGTTTATAACTATTTTTGGTCTATAAGTTTTCTCAAAGATGTGCCCATGATCAAACTTCAGGCCCATGATATCATCTAGGTCCAACTTGTAGAGTTTTTGGCCCCTTATGTGAAGCCCATATGAAATATATGGTGATTAGAACTAATAAAGGTAGAATTCAGCAGTCATGGAATGCCGATCAAATCCGCTAAAGGAATCCTAATCAAAGCGGGCGAACAAGAAGATCTGAATGAGTTGATGATGGACCAGTGAAAGGCTTACGATTTTATTGTTAGGGCATTTTCCAAATGGCGTTTTCCAAGAACGTGGAATTTGATATTAAAATCAACACAGCATCTAATTAATATCATAACAAAAGATTATATCCTAGGAACAAACCTAATACAAGTTAATTTGTACGAGAATGGCGTTGGCCGCCGCGTTGCGAGCGGGCCTGTTTTTTTTCCATTATATCACTAAGAGTTTAGGTACCTATATTATTATAAATACTGGAAAATTAGCAGTAAGTGTCACCGTATCGTTGGTGCTAATCCTGTAGCTTTGATTTCTTGCCACTCGACCTGCATCAGTCTTTCATTCTTTTGTGCATATTTGAACAGCTCTTTACAGCATCAAGGATAAAGTATTGTCATTCTTTTATAGCTTCTGAAGCGAAATGCAGTTGAAACAGATGTGTAGTCCCTTCTAACGCTTCGGGTGGCAGTTTGCATGGGTTTTTATCTTCTAGTGGCTGCATAAGCTGGTTACAGTTTCTGACTATTGAGTCTGCTTCTTCTCTGAAACACGTTAGCGTTATTGTATTAATGTGCTTTTAGACTAAAATTGAACATGAAAAAAGTAATTAGCATAAGCACAAATAAGATTGTATACCTTGATTGATAGGATCGTAAATCTGTGACAACAAATCGTTGTTTCTCCATATCTGTGACAACGACAATTAGCAAAAACTTAGTAGACCTTAAAATAGATCCTAAACTATTTAGCTTCAAAATTGTATACTTCTATTAATGTGTACCAAATATACTTATATGCTGATTTTTCATTTTTACAGTTAATGCCATTTTACTTATACGCTGATTTTTCATTCTTACGTTTAATGCCATTTTGTCTTCTCCTTACTTGTTAGCATTATTTCTTTGGTCTTCTTTCCTTTTTTTTTGTTAACCAAGATGATAAATTCCTGGAAATCATCCCAAAAAAAGAAACACCAAATGTGTATCATATGGCGTTTGATTCCCTGAAAAAAAAATCAAAGTGATAGGCCGTTTTTTCCTTGCGCTATGTTTGTAGGTATAGAGTGACTTTGATCCTATTTGACACATTTCAAGTTGTGACATTAAACTTTACTCGTAGTAAAACATGGTATCTATTGTTATTTACGCAAAATCTCCTCGCCAAAAAATAAATAAATAAATAGGATCAAAGTCACTCTATACCTTATAGGGCCTACTTACTAAGTGTGCAACTTATAGGGCCCTGTTTGGAGTTGCTTACTTATACTGAACTTAATGTATTATCTTTGCTGCCGGTTCCGGACTACTGAGATCGTTGGTAAAGTCAACGAATTCCGGTATTTCGTCAGCAGCCACCTACAGATATTGAAGGAAAGCATAAGTTAAAAAGGTGAAGAAAAAATTGAAAAGAAATCCAAAAGAGACCATAAAGTCAGCTCAGATCTTTTATATAAGGGTACTATCTATGTAGGCCATGTTTAGCCTAAGGTGTTCACACCGATTCCGACATGTATATTGTACCACAGATAGTTTTCGTATCGCAGGGCAACAAAGGTGCAGCAGAACATCCTTCTACCTATTCGGCATGAACAATATGTAACGGACATCTATTCCTCAAGAACAACAATAGCAATAAAATTATTTTGCACTAAAACCAATGTACTTTTTCTTTTGTGCGTCTACTGGTAGATGGTTGTCCTATTTCAGTCATTACCAAGCTGCTAATCCTAACATTGGTATATCAATCAACCATTTGTGATAATATTTTAATTTTTTGACAGCCATTTTTTCTCATGCCATACCTGGTTGGAAACATCTCCTAGCAATACGCAGCTCTAATACATTCGAATCTCGTCGTTACTTGTTCCTAGTAATTTTACAGCAACGGCTGACCACCTGTCCAATTTGATCGAAAGTTTAATGAACATATGTGAAAGAATTTGCATATAAATTCAAGGCTTTTGAAAAATTTGATGTAGGCATACAGTTTTTTACCCTAACGTTACCAATACCGGGAAGAATCGTAGTGATTGATGTCAGTACCTGCATAATTAAATGGATTATTAATCATTATTGTACATGGCTTAAAACCCACAGCAGTTTGTTAAAGAAGCAAATAATGACACAAATTTACCTTATAGATCATCGGACTGGCTCTACGTTGGTCCTGAGTAACATGTCCTTTATAAAATCTTTAATAGACCCATTTTGACCTGCATTAAACTGTCACCGTATATCTAAAATGAAAAGAGGAGCACGTGACCTTTTGGTACATTGCTATAGCAGAATCAGGGACATCTTTGTAGATACGGCTTTGAACACTTCCGTTAATTATGCCTCAAAGACCATTTAATCATTGTATGGCATCCAATATATCCATCCTGTTGCTTGTCACATCAGTTGTAACATGAAAATTATCCAAACCCTACAAATCAAATAACAGCAACTATCAGCAATTTGGCATGCTCAGAAAAACTTTAACCCCCTTTTCATAATAAGACCATAGGTTTTAATCATACCAAAAATTGAAAGACTGATAAGCGAAAAAAAAGTAAAACGTAAATGGTATGTATATAGTTGCAACACGGTTGCCATAAAACATAAAAACTAAACCACTGAATTACCATTGGACGTTGAACGTCTGCGTCTATGATTTTCATGTAGACCACTACAGCCTGCCGCTTCCCGTTCGTTTGTACCTTAAACAACAACAACCATTATTATGTTATTAAGTAAGCCACGACAGCTACATTGTTCAAAAGAAATACATTGTTTTTACAGCAGACTTCGAACAGTTTGGATAGCAGAAATATGCAAGAAGCATGTCTATTTGGACAGCAGGAAGTGAAGTATACAATTTGGCTTCCATTATCGCAAACTTCAAGACATGTTATTTCACAATATTCGACATCTTTCCTGGAAACATATATAAAGAAGGTATAGCTTACGGGTAGCACATGTAACTCTATATAATTGAATACTCCGTACAATAGTAATCTTTAAAAGCTGATAACCAAACTTAAAACAACCCGGATGATAAAAACCAATAGAAATGAAAACTTTACCTCAATAAGTTTATCCAAGGTCACATAGAAAATCTTGATAGACAATCGCAAGCGGCTTCTTTTCCTTGTTTGGTCAACATGTACCTAAAACAATATTTCCAAAAGTTTAGTTCCATTATTTTGATTCAAAACTGTCACAACTACAAATTATTGAGAATTAGTACACTTGAAGGTGCACTTTTGATTATCAAAACAGTCTAATCTGCTTATTAAATCCCAAACATCCTCTAACTACCTTAAGACATCGCAAACCACCGCAAGAGAAATTATATGTCCATGAGACTCTGATATAATATGTTGGTCATCTACATCAAGATTCAACAAAAAAATGATCATAAACTCACTTAACAAATATACCCATATGAATTCCACTATACCGACATTAAATTAAGCATAAAGTCACAAATTTCATAGTTAAAACATAAGGAAAAATTGAAAAAAGACCAAATAGTCAAAACCCATATCAGAATAAGCATAAATTCAAAACCTTTACATTTAAAAGTCACCAAAGATTGTGAAATAGTAGCGAACTTACAAAGCAATATTTCAACAAAACATAACCATATTTATCTCCGTGTTACTCGTCATCTGCAAGTCGGTAAAAACACCATCTCCATTTTTCTTGCAAAAATATTCCGGAAGTCTTTTACACAAAAAACCCGAATCATCCCAGGGCCTAATTCTTCCCCATCTTGTTCGTCGTCTCTCTGAACCACCAACATCAGCAAAAACGCCAGGGTTTGTGTGTAAGGTACCCAGATGGAGATATTTCTTATACAATCAAAGATCTGCTTTTTGATATGAATGAGAAAGGCAGATAATCGGTGACTGTGTGTAGTAGATTCTAGAGAAGTGTAGCCGAGTATATTATTGAAACGAATTGGGGCCGGTAAAGCATGCCATTTGGGCCACGCAAAAAGGCTAAGAATATGGGCCTTAATTTTGACGGGAAACCGGGGTGCAAAACGGCGCCGTATGCGTTCTCGTTTAATAATATATATAACTAGCTCTATGCAATGGATTGGGCCGCAAATACTTTTTGGCTGCTATCTAGTTGATGTATGCAAGTTGACAAATTGGTACTCCCGCAAAAAGTTTAATGAAATCCCACTATTTAATCTATTCACCATTTTTTTTTTTGAACGGTGACTTTCATTTTTTGGATTAGAGTCGCACCCACCCCATGGTAGGCCCTCATCCACCACATACCAAGACTATGTTGTCTGAACCGAGTCCACGCTGGCGTAGTGAGGATTTTTAACAGCGTCCGCCCGGAAACCGTACCGCCTCCATACGATTATAATTCGCTGGAGTAACGGCCGGATGAAAACCGGGGCCGGATCGGATTCGAACCTGCGCAACTTATGGCTTACAGGCTCTCATTTTCATTGCCTAATATTAATAGAGCTCATGGTCCACAAGTGAGGACTTCCCGGTAAGTCACCCACCCAGTACTACTCTTACCCTGGCCGCTTAATTGCTTAAGCTTCTACCACTAGACCACAATATCTTCTCTTTCCACTAAAGTGTTTTATAACTGGTTGAAATAAGAAAATAGACATGTATTTTGGGACAACCAAAAATAGAAAATGTATTTATAATTTGGGGCGGAGGGAGTACGTATTACGCGTGCACGTGATTTTCAACATTGTTAAAATCAAATAAATTTCGCAAACTAGTTTGTATAATCGTATTGCACAGAAGGGATTTCAGATTTTTCATATCTTTGTTTCTAACTCTATATTTATCAGTGTTGCAAAAATCGGCATAGGCTGTCGATTAATCGGTGATTAATCGCTAGGTGGGGATTAACCGCCCCGATTTTCAATAATCAGCCTTATTAATCTGTTTGGTAAAAAATCGGTCAACGTACCGATTAATCGGATAAAAATAGGTCAAATTGGACAAAAATCGGATAAATCGGCCAAGTCGGTTACGAATAAAAATCGGCTAAATCAGGCATGAATCGGCCAAATCGGCAAAAAATCGACTAAATCAGCCAAATCAGGCAAATAGTTTCAAAATTTTATAATTATACATATATATATAAATTCTAATTCGATTAATCCCCGATTAATCTCCGCCTAACCGATTAATCGCTACGCGGTACCTGGCTGCTCAGCTACCGCCTAGCGATTTTTGCAACCTTGATATTTATAAAGCAAATTTTACTATTCTTTAAACTTAAAAGTAATTTGAAAAGAGTTGAGTGATTTGCCAAATCTACCTTTTAATATCCAGTGAAATTAATGTTTAAATGACAACCTATTTATATCTATATACTTCGTATAATGCATGCATCACTTTTTTCTTATTTAAACTTAAAATCCTTAAAATTGAGTAATAGTAAACCCTATAATACATTAACTAAAAATGGTAAAAACATCCACAACTAAGTTAATATTTTATATATTGTTTAATACTCAAACTTTTATCGTTTTACTTTTATTATCCATAAACTATTTTTCTTAGAACGACTACAAATTGAACCAGTAAATGTTACATTAAGAATAACACCAGAACTACAAATTCACAAGTTTAATTATTTGCTGCTATATATTTTCTTTTGCGCGAGTTACATATAAAGCAAAATACTTTTTCTTAATATTTTAAAAACTAAAAAATGACTAATATTGAATCTTCAAATACCACTTTAAAACTTAAATTAATCTTTTGTTACTTACCCAAATAAAAACGCTACTAAAAGTAGCTTTTGAAATAGTTAACTTCAATAAAGTTTTTTTTATTATTTTTATTTTTTTTTTATTATTTTTTTTAATCTCTAATCTTTACCATTTTTTTTTCACAAATTCATCCCAATCTCGATCCATATTTCAATCCCGATTTGTATAACTAAAAATGGTACTCCGTATGATGTTGTTGTTGTTATCTCGGATGATTATGAAGACTTGCCAACATCAATTGTTAAACGTTACACGAAATACTTAATCACAATATCTCAACTATAACTATATGGCGCTATAAAATCTCATCGCTATACACGGGTACGTGCACAGTTACATATAATGAAATAATTGCCTTAAAAATAGTTTTTGTTTCTAAAATTACCTGTTCTTTACCATTTTTTTTAAGAAATTCATCTCAACTCCTTTGTCAATATCGATCTAAATTTCAATCTCAATTTGTTAAACTGGAGTGTATAATATCTTGGATGATGATGAAGACTTGTCAACGGCAATTTATAAACATTACACAAAACACTTAACCACAATATATCAACTATATATACTTGCCGGCTTGCCGCTACAAAATCAGTGGTTATACACGGAACACGCCTAGTATATATTGAATCATATAAAAACCATATTCAAATGTATATATTCTTATAACCAAAATTCATTAATAGCTTTTGAATTATACTGTTTAGAGAGTTGTCATTGTTTAATACACACCTTGTTTGCATTCAAGTAATTAATTAATTAAATCCGGTGTCATTTTCAAACTCCCCAATGTCCTAACAAACTAATGACATAAATGTCCATTGATAGAGACAAAGCATCTGCTTTTAGCTTGACTTGATTGCTTCCAACCAATTTAATTACAGTATTATTCGTCCTTCACCCTATACCCTTTTCATTAATCAAAATGATAAACAAAGGCATAATCTCAAACCCTTACTTTAATTCGACTTGATGTGATGTGTCGTGAATCATCACGAACAAGTTCACTATTACATTGAACACGAAATGAGTTCGTCGGTATTTTCTTTTGAGAACTGTAGCACCCACAAATCGTATATTAGAACACATTTTCAAATTGCTAGAGTTTCACGTTATGTGACTAATAAGGTACATTTTCCTAACGTATGTTGTCTTTTTTCAGGCGATTGTATTAAGTTACTAGTGAAGAGCTAGTAAAATCAATTACGAAGTACATGATAGGAAATTACAAGTCACGAAACCGAACTATCTTATTAGGATAAGCTTTTCTAATCCTGCCAGTAATCCAAGTGATGGATGAGAGCTTAATGTCATTGAAAAGGAGATCCTCTTAGATACGGTTTGAGTTAAGACCGATAAACATTTGATATTTTAAAATGATAGAAGATGTGATATCATGCCGAAGAAGATCAATATAGTATTATAATATTATTGGATTTGTTTATTTAAATAAGAAGCAAATGTAATCGCTCTTCTTACTAACAGAGAATTTTGAGGTAACATAATGTTGTATGTATGTATTAGCTCCGGATTAGATTACTAAGATATATACTTGAATGATCTCACTTGATTAGTGTAATAATGACCCGAGTATACACTGGTGTAAGGGAATTACAATGTAAAGGACATTTGGTGGTTGGATTTGGTCCATCATCGGAAAACCTCGTAACTAAACTTTATTAATCATAAACTATTTATAGAGTATATATGACAAACGATAGTAAAACCTTAATGGACCTAACCCACAAGTCGGGCTTGGGCCAACTAGCTTATCGTCATGGACGTTTGTTTGTTTTCTTAGTAGAAAGAGAGAGTGGTTTTTTTATGTGAGAGAGAAGATCAGATCTGAAAAAGTAAAATGCGAACCCACCACCAGTGGAATCAGATGCAGCGGGTACGGCCTGTTTGTGTGTGGGATACGTTTGTAAACTAAAAGGAGAGTGACGGCATAATTTAGGTGATTAGGGTTTTGGGGATAATCTATTATTATTATTATTATTATTATTATTATTACTTTTGAACAGTTGGGATTTAGGGTTTGCAGGAAAGTAGGCGTATTAGAGGATTGAGTAACTCTCTGATACCATGTTGGATGACGGGAAAACCACATAGCTAAACTTTATTAATCATCGACTATTTATAGAGTACATATGACAAACGATAGTAAAACCCTAATGGACCCAACCCACAAGTTGGGCTTGGTCCAACTAACTTATCACCTAATACATCATAACAAATCCTTTATCTAGGGTTTCCAAAAGCATTGATCCAAGTTCCTTCCAGTCGATGAATAAATCGACCCTCTAGCTCTATAAGACACCCAAAATACACAATATTTTGTAGCTCATCACAAATTTACTTACCAAATTGTTATGTGTTGTGTTGATTATGCGCACCACATTTTAGAGCAATAGTTTGATGTTGAATGGTGCAATTCCAAAAAGGAACAAAAAAAGTACGTCGAGTCAAGAAAATGATTGTATTTGATTCTTATATATTATTGGTATATGAGTTAAGTCTATAAAATAGAAACGTATTTTCAACATTTTACTCATTTAGTAGACAAACTTTTTTGTTATATGTTCTAGCATGCCAAACTTTCAAATTCGTTATAGGCTAGTAAATATGGTAACCAACTACCTAGTCAGCAGGAAATATCAATTAGTCACCTCAAGCATTGGCGGCCACAACACTCACAACAGCGCGACCACCACACACCACACCCCTACCACTATCCAACTTCCTCCACCTCTTCCACCTCGTCACACTATTCCTCAAACCAAACATAAACCATGTTTTTTTTTACCACTTATAATCTAAAGTGGGCCATGTCTAATTCTACAAACCAAATAATTTGTCTTTATAAAATAAACCCATCTCTTTTCCGTATATTTCTAACCTAATTTTCTACTCATCTTCAAATTGCTTAAGTATGTGAACTGAGTTGAATATTGTAAGTGGGTTTATGTTTTCGCTTCACGTTGCAACACATGTAGCATTTAGTTTGATGAAGTTTGGTGAATTGTGCTACTAGGTTTACATTATGTACTCGAGTATCACTTAAGGATGAAAAGTAAGGACAATTAAGTGAAAAACTGTTGTATTCTCGAGTATCATTTAAGAAGGAAAAGAAAATGAAAATGACCGAAAAAAATGGTAATTTGGTTGATATTGAACTAAAATGTTTCCTTTCAAAATTGAGGTGAAAATTTACTTTTTTTTTTTTTTTTTTTTTTTTTACTTTTGGTTACTTTAATGGAATTCATTTGCCAAACAGTGTCTAATAATATATGTTCATTTAACAAAATTAGGCACAATGTTTAATTGGTTATTTACTAAACTAAAAATGGTGATGACTGTTGAAAATGGTGGGTGTTATGGTTGAAGATCTGAGGTAAAAGATAAGAAAGAGAGATGAAGGTATTTCGGTAATTTAATAAATGTGAAAACCTATATTTTTAATTGTGTGTTGATTAAAACAATGATTTAATTTGTAATTTCATCAGGTAATTCTAGTATATTGGAAATTTGGAATGTATAATAAAAAAATTCGTTTACTAAATGAGTAAATTGTCAAAAAGAACTAAACCCTTGGCATATATAAATCATTTTATTAAAACGAAAAATTGTCAAACACAAATAATTGTTTCTTGTAATTTTTTTTAATATAAAAACAAGGGCGTTTGAAAACGATCATACAAGCATCTTTCACGACAAATTTCACATGTGGGCACCAGTTTGGTAACAAATGCATTGACAAAAATATTTTGTTTGAGTTGCATTTTAGCTCAATGTATTCGTTGATGCAATCTATTTAATTTGGCTTCTGGCTCACAGACAAGAAAACATTAACGTGTTTACTGATCTATTATTACGGCTGATTGAGACTGGATCTCAACAGAACAAATAGATGCAGTAACACTTCCAACCAATGCGATTTTCCACCAAAACCGTGACAAATCCGTCAGAAACGGTCGCTTAGGCGAATTCTCCATGTATTCCGACGGGACATAACTATTTTAGACGGATCATACTGTCATAATATAGTCGGTGAATCTCTGACAAGCTTCCTATGTATACAAGGTGGTGCCGAAATTTGTAGCTATGTAACCTATGTTGTCGCTAGTTGCACAAGACTTGCGACGAATTTCCCACAAAATATTTTCCGTCAAGATCTTTGGGAAATTGGTAAAATTTTTCAGTGAGATTTGGACAACTAATTGGTGTAGATAAACTTACATGAAAATATATCTTTCGCCAATATCATGCAGATTTCTCACGGATACAAGGTTTGTTGGAAATCCGTAGCTATGTTGCTATGTTGTCGATAGTTGCACAATACATGCGAAGTAGTTCCCACAAGCTATTTTCCAGTGACATTTGGTTAACGACTTGTTGTATAAATCGTTGCTAATCCGTCGGAAACTTCCGCCTGAGCCCCGTAGGAATTACCATATTTTCTAATAGTTAGAAGAGATTTTGAGATGTTTAGTTATCGTACATATCATGAACAAGTGGATAGAGTACGACTCAACAGGTACACGACTACAAGAGTTAGATACAAACCAGAAAGATTAAATTGTTACACAGACTCTACGATTTCTAGCTAGGGTCGTGGTTTATCATTAACTGTTAAATAGAGATAGTACTTTTGTGCCCGTGAATATATAGGTTGATCTTCTCGTGATTGATTAAACCATGTTAAACCTTTTGTATTCTTGTGTGATCGCTTATTCTCATAAGTTTAAGTACGTACGTTAAACCTAACACACAAAATCGTGAATTAAACCACTTCATGCAAAAAAAAAAAAAAAAAAAAAAAAAAAAAAAAAAAAAAAAAAAAAAAAAAAAAAAAAAAAAAAAAACATGATAGAATACAGCCACCAACCATATGGGAAAACAAAATATAACTATTACCAACTACAAACACTATGTGAAACTTTTAACCATATTGAATGCACTAAACACGTTTCGGTCCTAATGGCTATTATATGCATGCGGAAAGGAAAGATTTTACCTATTTGCTCTTCACCAACTTTTTATATGATATCTTGCATTGAAAAATTTGTAGATACACATGCATTATTATTATTAAAACATACTGTAACTTATTTAAGATAATTAGATAACGTATGCTTTTCAGTTGAATTCTAGGTCATACTCTTGTATTATCCGGCACTCGGGGTATACGTGGTATACCTTCAGGTAGAGGTACGACTTTCTAATTATACCTCCCTATATCCCGCTTCACCGGATTGCCTATGTTGTTGTTACTGTTGTTGTTGTATTTTTATAAAAAATGCTAGTTACGTTGTACCAGAAGAAAAAGAACAAAATAATTCAAGTTGAAACATATAGTAGCTAGTTATGATTAGCACCAAACCCTACGAAATTCAAGCTTTGTACGCCCATACGAAATCATTCGTCGCACCACAATGTCGGTGTAGATTACATACCAGATCCAATCATCTCGTATGTATATGACCACAACGTTACGTACTTTCGTATTGCACGAGTAAATGTGAGATTCTTTAAAGAAAACAATGGTTTTGAATGTGTGATATAGCAAGATATGATATTATTAAGGTCCAGTGTCATTTTAAAGATGGTAGCTCACACTCCTCCATGGACCTTACTCTTACCACTAGTTACTTACTTTCTAACATGGACCCATTTTTCATATCCTTGTGTTTGATTAGTGTTGGTGGTTAGTTGTTTTCTTAACCCCAAGGGCCAAGACCCCACAATCAAAAAGCTTAATTGCCACCAATTTCCAAAGTCTGGTGCCTCATTATGAACCTTCTATTCCATTTTCATGTTTTTTTCTTTTTCTAACTACTAAAAAGTGTATTTTGTATACATTAACTTGTATCTACACATATAGATATATGCATTTATATAAATTGTCATATTGTCCTTGTTTCTTTGTGTTATTAACTCAGCATTCTCTCTTTCTTGCTACAATATGTCCAAAGAAGAGATGAGTCTATCGATGAACGTAAACGGTCATTCTAAGGTACCACCGGGGTTCCGATTCCACCCTACAGAAGAAGAGCTTCTTCATTACTATTTAAGGAAGAAGGTTGCGTATGAAAAGATCGATCTAGATGTTATTCGTGACATTGATCTTAACAAGCTTGAACCTTGGGATATCCAAGGTAAATATTCATTTGTTAGTTGTGAAAAGTGAATAGTGTTTTTTGTGTGTTTTATTCGTTTGTGGTTTTATAGAGAAATGCAGAATTGGATCAACCCCGCAAAATGATTGGTATTTCTTTAGTCACAAAGACAAGAAATATCCGACTGGGACACGTACTAATCGTGCAACTGCTGCTGGTTTCTGGAAAGCCACGGGGAGGGATAAGGTTATTCATAGTAGCCATAGAAGAATTGGTATGAGGAAGACACTCGTGTTCTACAAAGGACGAGCACCTCATGGCCAAAAATCTGATTGGATTATGCATGAATATAGACTCGATGATAATACAATTATCACCCAAGATTATGGTCATGTAAGTTATTTCGTATGAGTTACTTGTTTTTTTGGTTATTCTCTTATTTCTAGATCACTTTTTGTAAAGAAAAGCAATGAACTTTAAGTCGATTTCAGGGTTCTAATTTGTGTGATTCGACTCAAGAAGAGGGGTGGGTCGTATGTCGTGTATTCAAGAAGAAAAACTTCCATAAAGCAGTCGATAGCCCCCAGAGGTCATCAACGGCACCTTCCATTGATTCAAATGCTCAAATGCATTCTTTAAATAAAAATGGAAGTGTTCATGATCAGTTCCTCGAGTACATCAATACTTGCAAGCAAGAAACTGATTCACTCGCCAATATAACCACCATGAAAGATTATAACCCAATGCAACAATTTATGAACCCGATCAACAACAGATTTCTCCACCTTCCTAGGCTTGACAATACTCCAAACATGACCACATCCGGTCACTACAACTCATCCACCATTAATCAAGACCCAAACTTTGCCCATAACTCCATGACTCGATTGCTAACGACTGAAGCTGAACATCTGGACAATTGGGCTGATGTAGACCGTCTTGTGGCATCCCAACTTAATGGCGAACCACAATCCGATGAACCCAATAAAGACATATGTTTTGGACTTGACCATGAAGATCTAGAACCACCACAACTTCATGGTTCGTCATCCTTGGCTAAACCAACATATACTAGTGAGATAGATCTATGGAGTTTTGCACAATCGTCATCACAATCATCTTCACCAGATCCATTTTACAATTTATCGGTATAGCTCACATAATTTTATTTCAGTTTTCATGAGATATACATTTTTTTTTACCAAAGTTTTTACTTTACAGAAGAAATAATATATACTTATGTATATATATACTTACGTATATTTGGAAGTATAAAAATAAGTTGCAATTGGTATGAAAAAATAGTGTGTTTAGCTAGATAGATTGTTGAAACTTGATGTAAAGTTACTATATAGTAATATAGTATCATTGTATTGTGATTGATGGATACCCATGAATGTATACTTTTATGGCAAAAACATTCGACACATCTTTTTCATACATAGTACTACAAGGATATGTCCCCCATATACTCTTTGTTTCACTGAATATTTGTTCCCAAGATATACTTATTATATTCTTTTAGACTCATGCTAAAGGTAACCATATTTTCACAAAAGCAACCCCGCCATGTCAGCGCTAACTCAACTTTCTCTTTCCACAACTCCACCCCAACCCACAATTACTTAGTGGTGAACACAAAGCAACCCCGACCATTTACTCCCAACATTCAAAAATTTATGGAGAATAGTTTCAATTCTTTCGGTTGGTGAGGCAACCACTTTTTTGCAAAAGTTGCAAACCAACGCGTCACTTAAGACATTGCTAGAGGAGGGGGCGCGTTGCTTTGTGGGGTTGTGGTTGCCAAGCAACTCCCACTAGCATTAGTCTTAGTTCTATTTCGTGAAGCAACTTTCAAAAGGATTTTTGAAATCTTTTAGGAAGATATAACATTACTTTCTTGTTTAGGGTCGTCACTATCACTCATTCCTTTGTTTTGTTTATGTTCCTGTTTGGTGTTCTAACTGTCAATTATTTTGTATAAAAAACATTTTTTTTTTGTTTTCATCCTACTTCGGTCTCTTGTCATTATTCGAATCATATAACGAATACAAATTTTGATGACCCTATGTTAACTTTTCATATTGCAAAATAAAATAGTTAAATGATATAAAGTTGTTTCAATATATGAGGGACCTTGTATTCTAAGAAAGGGTAAAACGTGCATGATTGATAACATATTTTAGTTTAATCCTCATATTAGGCAATGTATTTTTAACACGCATTGAATCCACATGCAATGCACTTTACGCAATACGTATTAATATAGCTTTAGTCAACTTGCAATGATCTCTGCATTATTTTATTTTTTGCATTATATTACCTTTATCTAAAACTGGAGATTTGCAATTGACAAAGTTTACAATGTATATGAATACAAACTGCATTGTCTAAAACTGGAAATGACGTAAAGTTTGTGAAGCTCGACTCGAGCTCGAGTAGCTCATTAAAATGTCGGCTTGTTGAAACCATTACACAAACTATAAATTATTTTAAGATGTTAATCTTAAGAATAAGGATACATGATAGATTTAAATATATACCATTGGCTAATTTGGATAGTACATTTATCTCCATGTCTACTTGGCTTAACTAATTTGAATAGTTACATTTCATTTCTGGATCAATTTAAAATATACATAGCACAAAGAACACACCCGATAATATAGTACATTGTACTCTATAATCATGCTTATAAGCGTGCAAAAGGTGATATTTTGATATTTCGATGATATTTCTAAAGATTTAATAATAAACTTTCGTTGAAAATATAAAAGATGCATGATATGAATGTATTGAAAATATGTAATTGGTTGGGTTTGGACTGGTCCCATTTTATAAAAGTGATAGATGATGATTATGATAGTCCAACCAAGTACCAACTTGACGATACATAAAGGTGGACTATCGAAAAAAGTTGTTACGTTGGGAGACTGAAAGTTACAACACTTTTTAGTATAAGAAAGAATACATGCAATAAGATAATTTACTTTATACTTAAGCATTTGACAAGCATAGACACATATACTAAAATCAATCATCATATTTTGGAATACTGGACACAAAAGATGTTATGTAGTAAACTACATGGGCATATCGAACCCTCACAACTATACGAAAACGTCCAACGTTGGTTTGATATCGACACGTAAACTTGATAAATTGACTAGATGTAATGTACATACTTTTCCAATAGGTGAAACTATTGATATTGAAAGTTTATCACATGCAAATTCGTTGTGGTTTGGTCCTACAATCATGCAATTATGAAACTTTAACAAGCATTAATGTTTATTGAATATGATAAAGTTGTAATGCGTGTTTAGTTATTGTCATTTGAGAATGATTACATACCTATTGCCATTTGGAGAACAAGCCCACCACAACAACCATCTCTACAAGATTGATAAGTCCCTAGTGTGGTACTACCATATTCGATAGGAGGGAAATGCGTCGTTTAAATATATGTTCATTAACATTGATTAGTGTTTATTATGATAACGGAATTAGGTTTTGATCTATAACCACTTGTTGCAATCAATGGTACCATTATACCGACAACTCATTCTTGTAAATCTACATCAAGAACATATACAGATGCATCGGGACTTTCTGCATAGTGCATATTAAGCAACTTAAATTCCACGTAAACGATGATAGGCTCGAATTCATCAATAGCTTAAGAGGTTTTCACATTGATTTGTAAATGAGAAAGTAATGAGTATTATGATTTGAAAGAATAAAGCTAACTATAACGGTAACGCGCGAACCACCATCACCACGCATGACCACACGTCCTCACAGTGGGGTGCACCACCGCGCGCGATAGTTGCATTTTCGTCCCTTTTAAAATCCTTAAAATTGAGTAATGGTAAACCCTATAATACATTAACTAAAAATGGTAAAAACATCCACAACTAAGTTAATATTTTATATATTGTTTAATCCTCAAACTTTTATCGTTTTACTTTTATTATCCATAAACTATTTTTCTTAGAACGACTACAAATTGAACCAGTAAATGTTACATTAAGAGTCACACCAAAACTACAAATTCACAAGTTTAATTATTTGCTGCTATATACTTTCTTTTAGCGCGAGTTACATATAAAGCAAATTACTTTTTCTTAATATTTTAAAAACTAAAAAATGACTAATATTGAATCTTCATATACCACTTTAAAACTTAAATTAATCTTTTGTTACTTACCCAAATAAAAACGTTACTAAAAGTAGCTTTTGAAATAGTTAACTTCAATAAAGTTCCTTTTCTTTTTTTTTTTTTTTTTTTTAGTCTAATCTTTACCATTTTTTTTCACAAATTCATCCCAATCTCGATCCATATTTCAATCCCGATTTGTATAACTAAAAATGGTACTCTGTATGATGTTGTTGTTATCTCGGATGATTATGAAGACTTGCCAACGTCAATTGTTAAACGTTACATGAAATACTTAATCACAATATCTCAACTATAACTATATGGCGCTATAAAATCTCGTCGCTATACACGGGTACGTGCACAGTTACATATAATGAAATAATTGCCTTAAAAATAGTTTTTGTTTCTAAAATTACCTGTTCTTTACCATTTTTTTTAAGAAATTCATTTCAACTCCTTTGTCAATCTCGATCTAAATTTCAATCTCAATTTGTTAAACTGGAGTGTACAATATCTTGGATGATGATGAAGACTTGTCAACGGCAATTTATAAACATTACACAAAACACTTAACCACAATATATCAACTATATATACTTGCCGCTACAAAATCAGTGGTTATACACGGAACACGCCTAGTATATATTGAATCATATAAAAACCATATTCAAATGTATATATTCTTATAATCAAAATTCATTAATAGCTTTTGAATTATACTGTTTAGAGATTTGTCATTGTTTAATACACACCTTGTTTGCATTCAAGTAATTAATTAATTAAATCCAGTGTCATTTTCAAACTCCCCAATGTCCTAACAAACTAATGACATAAATGTCCATTGATAGAGACAAAGCATCTGCTTTTAGCTTGACTTGATTGCTTCCAACCAATTTAATTACAGTATTATTCGTCCTTCACCCTATACCCTTTTCATTAATCAAAATGATAAACAAAGGCATAATCTCAAACCCTTACTTTAATTCGACTTGATGTGATGTGTCGTGAATCATCACGAACAAGTTCACTATTACATTGAACACGAAAATGAGTTCGTCGGTATTTTCTTTTGAGAACTGTAGCACCCACAAATCGTATATTAGAACACATTGTCAAATTGCTAGAGTTTCACGTTATGTGACTAATAAGGTACATTTTCCTAACGTATGTTGTCTTTTTTCAGGCGATTGTATTAAGTTACTAGTGAAGAGCTAGTAAAATCAATTACGAAGTACATGATAGGAAATTACAAGAGTCACGAAACCGAACTATCTTATTAGGATAAGCTTTTCTAATCCTGCCAGTAATCCAAGTGATGGATGAGAGCTTAATGTCATTGAAAAGGAGATCCTCTTAGATACGGTTTGAGTTAAGACCGATAAACATTTGATATTTTAAAATGATAGAAGATGTGATATCATGCCGATGATGATAAATATAGTCTAGTATTATAATATTATTGGATTTGTTTATTTAAATAACAAGCAAATGTAATCGCTCTTCTTACTAAAAGAAAATTTTGAGGTAACAAAATGTTGTACGTATGTATTAGCTCGTGATTGGATTACTAAGATATATACTTGAATGATCTCACTTGATTAGTGTAATAATGACCTGAGTATAAACTCGTGTAAGGGAATTAAAAGGGAATTTTCCACAATTACCCCATCCGTACAAGTGGTCCACCCTAAATGCCCCAGATTTTTTTCTTTTCTCTAAATACCCAAAGGGGAGATGGTCGCCCCTAAAACTTGGGCGGATGCTATAACCTTGTGACATGTGTCCCTATATATGGACCCACCATGTACTTTTCTGGTACAGCTCACAGTGTGTACTTCTTGGGCGACTAGGACCCACATTTCTTGGGCGACTTGCATTTTTTTGTCTTTTTGTAAAAAATTAATAATAGAGTTAAGTACATTTTTGATCCTTGTAGTTTGCTTGATATTTCATTTTTGTCACACACAATCTTTCGGGTTTTCAGTATTCAAGTTTGATCATATTTGTATTTTGTTTTGATCAAATCCTTGTTCAACTGATTCAGGTGTGAAGCATCAAAATCGTATTTCTCAAGATAATGTGAAAGCCAAGTCAAAGTCCACAGTCAACTTATCTAAACCAAGTGGTTCATTTATGAAACCTACTGCTAGTCATTTGGCTAAGCAAAATAAAGAGTGTGATATGCATTCTGGCGGTTGTGGAAGGTGTTAGTAATCTCCTTGATCCTAATCTTGTAAAGTTTTCATGTGCCTTCTGCTCGGATTTTGTGATCCTATCTTTATTCCTTCCACTTTCCTTCATTTTTTCAATCTGTCAACTTGTAGGTTGCAGAAGCCGTTAGCTAGTTTAGATGATAAGTTAGGATCTCCTATAATATGTCAAAGCCAAGCCACCAAAAGACAGAAGCTAGACATTGGTTATTTGCGTAAGGTGCACAAAAGTTCAAGTTTTCACATCTTTAAAATCCGGCAGCTTTAACCTGCAAATCTTGAATAGTTCCAGGATCCTAATTTTCTTGATCATGTAATCAGGTTGCACAATTGAAGCATCGGGCTTCATATATGCACAAGGTTACCAAAAAGGTAAAATACATATACTAGATTGGAGTGGTGGCTCTCGGAGGTGGTGGCGGGGGCGGTGTCGGTGCGTGGTGGCGACGGGTGGCGTGTGTTAGCGAGTGGGTGGTACGAGGGAACTCGGGATAACCCGATCTACGTTTTGGTGTAAGAAAAATATTTTTGGCCGAAAAATTATTCCGGTGACCGGAATCTCGTCGGAGAAGACGACCAGAAGGGGGTCGCCGACGGTGTAGAGAGAGAAAGGAGAGGTGTGTGTGTTTTTATGAGAGAGAGAGATAAGAGAAATGATAAAAAATAAAAAGATTGTTAGTGTTAATGTATTTATGTTATGTGATTTTGAAAAGTTGGACAAAAATGAAATACTAAGCAAACAACAAGGACTAAAAATGTAGTTAATATTTTTTTACAAAAAGACAAAAAAATGCAAGTCGCCCAAGAAATGTGGGTCCTAGTCGCCCAAGAAGTACACACTGTAAGCTGTACCAGGAAAAGTACATGGTGGGTCCATGTATAGGGACACATGTCACAAGGTTATAGCATCCGCCCAAGTTTTAGGGGCGACCATCTCCCCTTGGGGTATTTAGAGAAAAGAAAAAAATATGGGGCATTTAGGGTGGACCACTTGTACGGATGGGGTAATTGTGGAAAATTCCCGAATTAAAATGTAAAGGACATTTGGTGGTTGGATTTGGTCCACATAGATGATGCAAAACTCTATAGCTAAACTTTATTAATCATCGACTATTTATAAAGTACATATGACACACGATAGTAAAACCTTAATGGACCTAACCCACAAGTCAGGTTTGGGCAAACTAATTTATCACCTAATACTCTCTCGCAATCCAAGTGGCGAAATCACGAAAACTTGGACTGGAGCAGAAAACAAAATCTTTTATATAATAAAAGAATTACATCATTTCGGAGTGTTTTTGACAAAACAATCTTAGTTGAAAAAAAATTGGACCAATAGGAATCCTTGATTTTGACACGTAGGCGAAATCGAGCAATATGATTGGCCAATAAAAAGTCAAAATTGCATTGATTTGGTCAAACTTTAATAAATTTGGTGGAGAATTTGATTTAGGAAAAAAAACACATAAAAATATATGTGTCAAATTTATTAAAATAAAAACTTTAAAAAAGAGGAGGTAATTAATAAAACATTAGTGGTTGAATTTTAATTTTAAATAATTATATGGAGTTAAGTGTAAAATTATAAATCTCAATGTTTTTTTGATAACTTCAGTTAATAAACAAATAACTCCTTACACTTTATACCCCCTACACTTTATAATATGAACTTTGTTTACAATTACATGAGTATTAGTATTGGTTGTTGAACTGTCCATTCGGATTAAGAGGCTGTACACAAATTTTAAAGAATGTACGAATTACTTGGGTGGTAATTTTCGTTAATATTATTTTAAGAATAAATATTAGGTTTAAGGCTGTTCATGCTTTAATGAATATCTTTGTTATATTTATTAATATAGAATTAAGAGACTTCATGGGTCATTCATATTTTAAAAGTTAATATCATGCTGTCAGCGCGGTTTGAATATACAATACGTTGAATTATTATAACGGTATATAACAATATCAAATTGTAAGTCGAGTATATGAACTAGAATATAACGGCGATTGTACTTATAACGACTCATGGTACATTGATTTTAATTATTTTTAAAGGTTTGTATACTGCGTTTTTTTAAAGAACTTCAGCAAGCTCTTATGTAGTTACTAAGAACTCGGCACATGGTGCTCAACATGGATATTCATAGTTAAAGTTAAACAACACATTCAAGTCTCAGACTATCATCTATGGTCAGCCTAAACAAAGTTAAATCTTTCATCCAATAAATTTTTTCAATATAGTTAGACTTCTATGAATGTATAATGAAAAACTAGTGCATACTTATTAGTTTTATTATATGTAATTTTCACAGGTAAATTGGTTTAGTATCGCATATATGGTAAACAAAAATTTTAAAGATAATTTGGATTTATGGTGCTATCTTATGCTGATGCAGAAAAAACCTTGTGTCCCACCGTAACAATTGAAGAAGACACGCTTAAGAATCCAATACGAAGGTCGAGTGCCCACGCGTGTAGGTATTTACAATTCTAGGCTAACATTTTTTCCTTTACTTTGGCGCCACATGTGTGGAGTGCTTAACTTTTTGAAAATATACATAAGATTTTCTATTTTTAAACGATGATGACGTATGAGAATAAAAAATTTTTTCTGAAAAACCCGTGCGTGCAGGTCATTATAACTGTAAACATTAAAGCAGTACATAGTCTATTTGTGGAGCACATCCGAGCAGCAAGTGGGAACTAATCTTCAGAACAGAAAGTCAGGAACTAAGTAAACCTGGAGAAACAAAGTAAGCTTTTTTTATTATTTTATGTATTTTTTATTTTACGGGATAACACAAAGTATCTCTTTTTGCGGATAACCCAAAGTTCTTTTTTTTTTTTTTATTGATTTATTATTATTTTATAATTGTTATTATAATGTTATTTTATTATTATATTGATTATTGGAGGTTATGTGATTTATTTGGGGTATTTAGTTGTGTGTGTTAGTGGTGGTTATTGTAGTTTGGAGTGCGCCTATAAGGGGTAACCCAGAATATTCCTGTATGCGGGTAACCAAAGTATATTCCTTTTTTTTTTTTTTTTTTTTTTTTTTTTTTTTTTTTTTTTTCATCATACGGGATAAACCAAAATATCTCAAACCAGGATAAACCAAAGTATCCTACCATAGTATAAACCAATGTATTTTCCACCTAAAAGATAAAAAAAACATTTTTTTTTCAAGACCAATAAATCGTACTATTAGCCTTACTAAAACAGAGATAAATCAAGACCACTAAACCAGTCTTATATGTCAAGTGTCCAACCCAATGTAAACTATCAATTTGATTATTACAAAGACGGTGACACCAAAATCAATCTAAATCCAAACTAAAACATTAATTCAAAAATCAATTTAGATCAAAATACCATAAACCCAAATTTTCTTTTGCTTCATCTTTAATATAGATTCAAAACACCATCCTTACTTCCAGATCCGTGGATCCGTCAGTCACCATGGACGTTGCCGCCACCACTGTCAATGTGTCTCACCGCAACGGTGTCTCCTTCAGTCACCTGATTGATTAGAGAGAGTGGTTTTTTTTATGTGAGAGAGAAGATCAGATCTGAAAAAGTAAATGCGAACTCACCACCAGTGGAATCAGATGCAGCGGGAACGGCCTGAGTGTGTGGGATACGTTTGTAAACTAAAAGGAGAGTGACGGCAGAATTTAGGTGATTAGGGTTTTGGAGATAATTTATTATTATTATTTTTTTGAACAGTTGGGATTTAGGGTTTGCAGGAAAGTAGGCGTATTAGAGGATCAAATAACTCTCTGATACCATGTTGGATGACGGGAAAACCATATAGCTAAACTTTATTAATCATTGACTATTTATAGAGTACATGTGACAAACGATACTAAAACCTCAATGGACCCAACCCACAAGTCGAGCTTGGGCCAACTAACTTATCACCTAATACATCATACCAAATCCTTTATCTAGGGTTTCCAAAGGCATTGATCCAAGTTCCTTTCAATGATGAATAAATCGACCCTCTAGCTCTATAAGACACCCAAAAAACACAATATTTTGTAGCTCGTCACAAACTAATATAGCATCGACTAACACACCACCTACCAAATTTTTATATGTTGTGTTGATTATGTGCACCACATTTTAGAGCAATAGTTTGATGTGGAATGGTGCAATTCCAATAAAGAACCACAAAAGTACGATGAATCAAAGAAAATGATTGTATTTGATTCTTATATCATTGGTATATGAGTTAAGTCTATAAAATAGAAACGTAATATTTCAACATTTTACTCATTTAGTAAACAAACATTTTTGTTATACGTTCTAGCATGCCAAACTTTCAAATTCGTTATAGGCTAGTTAATACGGTAACCAACCACATGGTCAGCAGATAATATCAATTAGTCACCTCAGGCAATGGCGGCCACAACACTCACAACAGCACGACCACCACACACACACCCCAACCACTATCCAATTTCCTCCACCTCGTCATACTATTCCTCAAACCACACATAAGCCATGTTTCTTTACCATTTGTAATCTAAAGTGGGCCATGTCTAAGTCCACAAACCAAATAATTTGTCTTTATAAAATAAACCCATCTTTTTTCCGTATATTTCCAACCTAATTTTCTACTCATCTTCAAATTGCTTAAGTATGTGAACTAACTTGAATATTGTAAGCGGGTTTATGTTTTTGCTTCACGTTGCAACACATGTGGCATTTAGTTTGATGAAGTTTGGTGAATTGTGTTACTAAGTTTACAATGTGTTCTCGAGTATCACTTAGACTGTGTTCTCAAGAAATAAAGAGGAAGTAAACTAAGAGGGAGGAAGTAAAGTAAACTTTCACCCCAAAAATGGGGTGAAAGTTTTTAAAGCAAAATCACAACACTTTCAATCACTTTCTTTCTCTTTACTTCTTAAGAAAAACTTAAGAACACAACTTTTATGACTTTCACTTTCTTTCTGTTAAGGATGAAAAGTAAGGACAATGAAGTGAAAAACTGTTGTATTTTCGAGTATCACTTAAGAAGGAAAAGAACATAAAAATGACAGAAAGAGAATGGTGATATGGGATATTGAAATAAAATGTTTCCTTTCAAAATTGAGGTGAAAATTTACTTCTTATTATTTTTATTTTATTTTTTACTTTTGATTACTTAAAAAAACTTAAGAACCGAGCATTAATGCTAGTTAAATGTACCGATGGAATTCATTTGCCAAACAGTGTCAAATAATATATGTTCATTTAACAAATTTAGGCACAATGTTTAATTGGTTATTTACTAAACTAAAATGGTGATGATTGTTGAAAATGGTGGGTGTTATGTGAAAACCTATATTTTTAATTGTGCATTGATTAAAACAATGATTTGTAATTTCATCAGGTAATTCTAGTATATTGGAATGTATAATAAAAAAAATTCGTTTACTAAATGAGTAAATTGTCAAAAAGAACTTAACCCTTGGCATACATAAATCATTTTATTAAAACGAAAGATAAGCTATAAACGTCCATAAATTGTCAAACACAAATAATTGTTTCTTGTAATTTTTTTAATATAAAAACAAGGGCGTTTGAAAACGATCATACAAGCATCTTTCACGACAAATTTCACATGTGGGCACCAGTTTGGTAACATATGCATTGACAAAAATATTTTGTTTGAGTTGCATTTTAGCTCAATGTATTCGTTGATGCAATCTATTTAATTTGGCTTCTGGCTCACAGACAAGAAAACATTAACGTGTTTACTGATCTATTATTACGGCTGATTGAGACTGGATCTCAACAGAACAAATAGATGCATTAACACTTCCAACCAATATGATTTTCCACCAAAACCGTGACAAATCCGTCAGAAACGGTCGCTTAGGCGAATTCTCCATGTATTCCGACGGGACATAACTATTTTAGACGGATCATACTGTCATAATACAGTCGGTGAATTTCTGACAAGCTTCCTATGTATACAAGGTGTTGTCGAAATTTGTAGCTATGTAACCTATATACGTTGTCGCTAGTTGCACAAGACTTGCGACGAATTTCCCACAAAATATTTTTCCGTCAAGATCTTTGGGAAATTGGTAAAATTTTTCAGTGAGATTTGGACAACTAATTGGTGTAGATAAACTTACATGAAAATATATCTTTCGCCAATATCATGCAGATTTCTCACGGATACAAGGTTTGTTGGAAATCCGTAGCTATGTTGCTATGTTGTCGATAGTTGCACAATACATGCGAAGTAGTTCCCACAAGCTATTTTCCAGTGACATTTGGTTAACGACTTGTTGTATAAATCGTTGCTAATCCGTCGGAAACTTCCGCCTGAGCCCCGTAGGAATTACCATATTTTCTAATAGTTAGAAGAGATTTTGAGATGTTTAGTTATCGTACATATCATGAACAAGGGGATAGAGTACGACCTAACAGGTACACGACTACACGAGTTAGATACGAACCAGAAAGATTAAATTGTTACACATACTCTACGATTTCTAGCTAGGGTCGTGGTTAATTATCATTAACTCTTAAATAGAGATAGTACTTTTGTGCCCGTGAATATATAGGTTGATCTTCTCGTGATTGATTAAACCATGTTAAACCTTTTGTATTCTTGTGTGATCGCTTATTCTCATAAGTTTTAGTACGTACATTAAACCTAACACACAAAATCGTGAATTAAACCACTTCATGCAAAGCAAAAAAATAAAAAAATAAAAAAAATCCCATGATAGAATACAGCCACCAACCATATGGGAAACAAAATATAACTATTACCAACTACAAACACTATGTGAAACTTTTAACCATATTGAATGCACTAAACACGTTTCGGTCCTAATGGCTATTATATGCATGCGGAAAGGAAAGATTTTACCTATTTGCTCTTCACCAACTTTTTATTATTAAAACATAACTTATTTAAGATAATTAGATGACGTATACTTTTCAGTTGAATTCTAGGTCATACTCTTGTATTATCCGGCACTCGGGTATACGTGGTATACCTTCAGGTAGAGGTACGACTGTCTAATTTTACCTCCCTATATCCCGCTTCAGCGGATTGCCTATGTTGTTGTTATTGTTGTTGTTGTATTTTATAAAATGCTAGTTACGTTGTACCAGAAGAAAAAGAACAAAATAACTCAAGTTGAAACATATAGTAGCTAGTTATGATTAGCACCAATCCCTACGAAATTCAAGCTTTGTAAGCCCATACGAAATCATTCGTCACACCAGAATGCCGGTGTTGATTACATACCAGATCCAATCATCTCGTATGTATATGACCACAACGTTACGTACTTTCGTATTGCACGAGTAAATGTGAGATTCTTTAAAGAAAACAATGGTTTTGAATGTGTGATATAGCAAGATATGATATTATTAAGGTCCAGTGTCATTTTAAAGATGGTAGCTCACACTCCTCCATGGACCTTACTCTTACCACTAGTTACTTACTTTCTAACATGGACCCATTTTTCATATCCTTGTGTTTGATTAGTGTTGGTGGTTAGTTGTTTTCTTAACCCCAAGGGCCAAGACCCCACAATCAAAAAGCTTAATTGCCACCAATTTCCAAAGTCTGGTGCCTCATTATGAACCTTCTATTCCATTTTCATGTTTTTTTCTTTTTCTAACTACTAAAAAGTGTATTTTGTATACATTAACTTGTATCTACACATATAGTTATATGCATTTATATAAATTGTCATATTGTCCTTGTTTCTTTGTGTTATTAACTTAGCATTCTCTCTTTCTTGCTACAATATGTCGAAAGAAGAAATGAGTCTATCGATGAACGTAAACGGTCATTCTAAGGTACCACCGGGGTTCCGATTCCACCCTACAGAAGAAGAGCTTCTTCATTACTATTTAAGGAAGAAGGTTGCATATGAAAAGATCGATCTAGATGTTATTCGTGACATTGATCTTAACAAGCTTGAACCTTGGGATATCCAAGGTAAATATTCATTTGTTAGTTGTGAAAAGTGAATAGTGTTTTTTGTGTGTTTTATTCGTTTGTGGTTTTATAGAGAAATGCAGAATTGGATCAACCCCGCAAAATGATTGGTATTTCTTTAGTCACAAAGACAAGAAATATCCGACTGGGACACGTACTAATCGTGCAACTGCTGCTGGTTTCTGGAAAGCCACGGGGAGGGATAAGGTTATTCATAGTAGCCATAGAAGAATTGGTATGAGGAAGACACTCGTGTTCTACAAAGGACGAGCACCTCATGGCCAAAAGTCTGATTGGATTATGCATGAATATAGACTCGATGATAATACAATTATCACCCAAGATTATGGTCATGTAAGTTATTTCGTATGAGTTACTTGTTTTTTTGGTTATTCTCTTATTTCTAGATCACTTTTTGTAAAGAAAAGCAATGAACTTTAAGTCGATTTCAGGGTTCTAATTTGTGTGATTCGACTCAAGAAGAGGGGTGGGTCGTATGTCGTGTATTCAAGAAGAAAAACTTCCATAAAGCAGTCGATAGCCCCCAGAGGTCATCAACGGCGCCTTCCATTGATTCAAATGCTCAAATGCATTCTTTAAATAAAAATGGAAGTGTTCATGATCAGTTCCTCGAGTACATCAATACTTGCAAGCAAGAAACTGATTCACTCGCCAATATAACCACCATGAAAGATTATAACCCAATGCAACAATTTATGAACCCGATCAACAACAGATTTCTCCACCTTCCTAGGCTTGACAATACTCCAAACATGACCACATCCGGTCACTACAACTCATCCACCATTAATCAAGACCCAAACTTTGCCCATAACTCCATGACTCGATTGCTAACGACTGAAGCTGAACATCTGGACAATTGGGCTGATGTAGACCGTCTTGTGGCATCCCAACTTAATGGCGAACCACAATCCGATGAACCCAATAAAGACATATGTTTTGGACTTGACCATGAAGATCTAGAACCACCACAACTTCATGGTTCGTCATCCTTGGCTAAACCAACATATACTAGTGAGATAGATCTATGGAGTTTTGCACAATCGTCATCACAATCATCTTCACCAGATCCATTTTACAATTTATCGGTATAGCTCACATAATTTTATTTCAGTTTTCATGAGATATACATTTTTTTTTACCAAAGTTTTTACTTTACAGAAGAAATAATATATACTTATGTATATATATACTTACGTATATTTGGAAGTATAAAAATAAGTTGCAATTGGTATGAAAAAATAGTGTGTTTAACTAGATAGATTGTTGAAACTTGATGTAAAGTTACTATATAGTAATATAGTATCATTGTATTGTGATTGATGGATACCCATGAATGTATACTTTTATGGCAAAAACATTCGACACATCTTTTTCATACATAGTACTACAAGGATATGTCCCCCATATACTCTTTGTTTCACTGAATATTTGTTCCCAAGATATACTTATTATATTCTTTTAGACTCATGCTAATGGTTACCATATTTTCACAAAAGCAACCCCGCCACGTCAGCGCTAACTCAACTTTCTCTTTCCACAACTCCACCCTAACCACAATTACCTAGTGGTGAACACAAAGCAACCCCGACCATTTACTCCCAACATTCAAAAATTTATGGAGAATAGTTTCAATTCTTTCGGTTGGTGAGGCAACCACTTTTTTGCAAAAGTTGCAAACCAACGCGTCACTTAAGACATTGCTAGAGGAGGGGGCGCGTTGCTTTGTGGGGTTGTGGTTGCCAAGCAACTCCCACTAGCATTAGTCTTAGTTCTATTTCGTGAAGCAACTTTCAAAAGGATTTTTGAAATCTTTTAGGAAGATATAACATTACTTTCTTGTTTAGGGTCGTCACTATCACTCATTCCTTTGTTTTGTTTATGTTCCTGTTTGGTGTTCTAACTGTCAATTATTTTGTATAAAAAACATTTTTTTTTTGTTTTCATCCTACTTCGGTCTCTTGTCATTATTCGAATCATATAACGAATACAAATTTTGATGACCCTATGTTAACTTTTCATATTGCAAAATAAAATAGTTAAATGATATAAAGTTGTTTCAATATATGAGGGACCTTGTATTCTAAGAAAGGGTAAAACGTGCATGATTGATAACATATTTTAGTTTAATCCTCATATTAGGCAATGTATTTTTAACACGCATTGAATCCACATGCAATGCACTTTACGCAATACGTAGTAATATAGCTTTAGTCAACTTGTAATGATCTCTGCATTATTTTATTTTTTTGCATTATATTACCTTTACCTAAAACTGGAGATTTGCAATTGACAAAGTTTACAATGTATTGCTATGAATACAAACTGCATTGTCTAAAACTGGAAATGACGTAAAGTTTGTGAAGCTCGACTCGAGCTCGAGTAGCTCGTTAAAATATCGGCTTGTTGAAACCGTTATATGGCTAGTTTGGATACATGATAGATTTAAATATATACCATTGTCTAATTTGGATAGTACATTTATCTCCATGTCTACCATGGCTTAACTAATTTGAATAGTTACATTTCATTTCTGGATAAATTTAAAATATACATAGCACAAAGAACACACCCGATAATATAGTACATTGTACTCTATAATCATGCTTATAAGCGTGCAAAAGGTGATATTTTGATATTTCGATCATATTTCTAAAGATTTAATAATAAACTTTCGTTGAAAATATAAAAGATGCATGATATGAATGTATTGAAAATATGTAATTGGTTGGGTTTGGACTGGTCCCATTTTATAAAAGTGATAGATGATGATTATGATAGTCCAACCAAGTACCAACTTGACGATACATAAAGGTGGACTATCGAAAAAAGTTGTTACGTTGGGAGACTGAAAGTTACAACACTTTTTAGTATAAGAAAGAATACATGCAATAAGATAATTTACTTTATACTTAAGCATTTGACAAGCATAGACACATATACTAAAATCAATCATCATATTTTGGAATACTGGACACAAAAGATGTTATGTAGTAAACTACATGGGCATATCGAACCCTCACAACTATACGAAAACGTCCAACGTTGGTTTGATATCGACACGTAAACTTGATAAATTGACTAGATGTAATACATACTTTTCCAATAGGTGAAACTATTGATATTGAAAGTTTATCACATGCAAATTCGTTGTGGTTTGGTCCTACAATCATGCAATTATGAAACTTTAACAAGCATTAATGTTTATTGAATATGATAAAGTTGTAATGTGTGTTTAGTTATTGTCATTTGAGAATGATTACATACCTATTGCCATTTGGAGAACAAGCCCACCACAACAACCATCTCTACAAGATTGATAAGTCCCTAGTGTGGTACTACCATATTCTATAGGAAGGAAATGCGTCGTTTAAATATATTTTCATTAACATTGATTAGTGTTTATTATGATAACGGAATTAGGTTTTGATCTATAACCACTTGTTGCAATCAATGGTACCATTATACCGACAACTCATTCTTGTAAATCTACATCAAGAACATATACAGATGCATCGGGACTTTCTGCATAGCGCATATTAAGCAACTTAAATTCCACGTAAACGATGATAGGCTCGAATTCATCAATAGCTTAAGAGGTTTTGACATTGATTTGTAAATGAGAAAGTAATGAGTATTATGATTTGAAAGAATAAAGCTAAATACAATGGTAACGCGCGAACCACCATCACCACGCATGACCACACGTCCTCACAGTGGGGTGCACCACCGCGCGCGATAGTTGCATTTTCGTCCTGTTTTGGTTATCTGCGCCACCGAACAGAATCCAAGGTGATTTTATTATTATTATTTTTGTTTGTGAGTGTGTAGGTATCTTGTAGGGTTAAAATGAGATATTTTTATATTTTTGGTTTGGTGATGAGTTTGGTGGTGACCATAGTACCTAAAAGGTGGTGGGATTGGTAGTGTGTTGCATGATGATGTGGCGTTGACGTAGAGATTATTAGTTTGGTGACCATAGTGCACAATCTAATAGGGGACATAAGTTGACAAAAGAGAAATCCGCAAATAAAGGACGATTCTGCTTTAGGGATTGCAATGGGGCGGGGCGGCCATCCCCATCCCTGAACCGGATTACCAAAGTCCTCCCAAACGCCATGATCCCCATCGAGGCGCCCCCACGATTCTCGACCAAAGCTGCATCGTTTCATATTACTATATTTGTCATTTGCCGTTTGAAGCGACGTCGTTTTATGCGGCTCCGAATGACGCCCTTTTGAGTTTTTTTTTTCTTCTTTAGTTCGCTACAAACAACGTTAATTTTTTCTTTTTCCTTCTAGATAAGGATCAAATATACCAAATCTCACAATGACTCTCTCTCTCTCTCTCTCTCTCTCTCTCTCTCTCTCTCTCTCTCACGCACACGCAAACGAAATCTATATATGGTGTAGATTATCTGTTTCTTAGATCAATATGCTATCAGAACACATGCAATTCTCATCTGAAGGAATGATTTGATTGGTTAATGTATGGTATTTCGGCTTCTTTTTTTTACTTTGTTGTTTATTCGTGGATTTGGGGATATGTGTTTGTGTTTGTTTAAGCTTTGGATTAGACGATGCTAAGCCTATGAAAACCCCAATTGCTACGGATACAAAGCTCACCAAGGATGAAGAGGGTGAATCCGTAGATAGTACTAAGTATAAAGGTATGATAGGAAGTTTATTGTACCTAACGGCAAGTAGGCCCGATATCATGTTTAGTGTTTGCCTCTGTGCTCGCTTCCAAGAAGATCCCAAAACTTCTCATTTAGAAGCGGTTAAGCGTATCTTCCGATACATTAAAGGCACTATGCACTTAGGATTATGGTATCCTAAGGGGACCGGCATAGAAACAATAGTTTATGCCGACTCTGATCATGCGGGAGATTATGTGGATCGAAAAAGTACTAGTGGCATTTGTACCTTCATAGGTTGTTGCTTAACTTCTTGGTTCTCCAAGAAACAAACGGCACTAGCTATCTCCTTGACCGAAGCCGAATATGTGAGCGCCGAAAAGGCATGTCAACAAGCACTATGGATGAAACAAGCTCTCGTAGACTATGGCATCACACTTGTGACATTCCAATCATGTGTGATAATAAAGAAGCAATTGATTTAAGTAAAAACCCCTTGCAACACTCTCGTACTAAACACATAGAAATTCGTCACCACTTTCTTAGGGATAATGTACAAAAGGGTAACATATCTATTGAGAAGGTTCCAACGGAGGAAAACATAGCTGATATTCTCACTAAATCCCTTAAGCGTGAACCTTTCTTTTATCTTCGTCTAGGATTAGGAATGATGGAACACGTATCTTCTTAGGATTATTAAATATTTCTTCTATTTCTGAGTCTAGGATTCCTTTGCGCACAAAAATTAAAATTAGGGAAATAGCTCTTTCTTTCTCTTAACAACCATTGCTGCATGATAATAATCAAAATTCATTTTGTGCATAAAAACCCCAATTAGTTCTTTCCTAAAACCTTCTCACGGATAGGAAAATCATATTTTCATGCATTGTTAATACAATTCAAAAACGTCTTTTCCATGCATGCATGATGAGCTCAAATCCTTTATCGGATCATGTAACAAATATGTAATCCGACTTAGAAAGATGAGCAAAATTGAACTTAGGAGACTTTGGATTATCTCTTAGGTTTTTCTTTCTTTAGAGTCGAGATAATCTCATCTCCACATATGTTTCATGTAGGCACACACTAGAAACATTTTCTGAAAATTGACATGCTTACTGGTGGCGGTCCTTTATCGACTGACGGTCCCCCAAAAATAAAGGACCGTCCACCAAATTACGGGACCCTCACTTTATTCTTTTGTCGTGACTTCTTTTCATACTTTCTTGTTCCTGCATGCTTGACCAGCCTATCTCTAGGTCTTATCCACCTTCTCTATTTGCTTAAACATTATTCGAATTAATAAAACTAAGCATGCATGCTTTGCTATTCTTGTTCTCTTCCACCTCTACTTAAACCTTCACTTCCTCCATCCATTGTCAAGGCATAACCTTCCTTCTTCTCCATCTCATCCAACAAAATGTCATCTCCTAGAAAACCTAGAATGTCGATCAAACCCATTTGGAGAAAGAAACAAAGCCTTGGCAATTTTATGAACAATTCCAACACCTCAAACAATCACCATACTAACTCCAATCCCACATCACACCAAGAGGCCTCATCCTCATCTTTCTCCTTCTTTGCCTCTCAATCACAAAATGAGTCTCCATCTACTCACAACGAGTATCCAAACCTGAGTCCTCAAGATCATCCATTACCACCTTCATGTCCACCTCAAATGACAAATGTTAACTCCCTACACTCCATCAAGGCTCAAGAATTCTCTAATCTTGTTGACTTGAGTCTTCTCAACATCATCCTATCTCAAAAACTTCACCCTCCAACAATGTCTCATCCCATTCTTGCCCAAGCGGATGCCCAAGGGGGTTATTGACTACATCATTTCCATTCTCTTGTCACCCGGGTTTCTACCATCTTTACCCAAAACCTCTTCTCCACCATATCCTCGCAAGTCTTAGAGAAGCATGCATGTTTACAAATAAAACCGGATTTGGCATGGGATATCCTAAAAGATTAGACTAGGATTATTAATGTAGACTCATGTTGTAATAGTCATATGAATGAATTTATTATTTCTTAATGGATGACTTAGCTTATGCATGCATTATTAATACTTTGTTCCAGAATCCTTTCTGACAGAGGTCCCCTATATACTTGGCGGTCCCATATCAATAAAGGACCGTCCACTAATTTAAGGGACCATCCCCAGTCCATGAAATTCTGTGTCTTCTCTTCTTCTTTTATATGCAGGATCTCTATATTTGCTTGCACGTCTCTTCTAACTTGTTGCAGCAAAATTCAATTGATCGATTCCCTGGTGCCCTCATCTAGGGGGAGCACTAAGCAAGGGGGAGTCATCATGATGCCGTCGAATTCTTTCTCTTCTACTCTCGATGAAGCCTTTTTGATTCTACAAAAAGGGGAAGAAGAAAATGAAACTCATTTAAAAACTCATTAATGCCTAGTTTTCTCTAAAATGAGTTTATATTTTGTAATCATCAAAAAGAGGAAGATTGTTAATATAAATAATGTCAAAAACGTCATTTGCATTATTCGGTCTCTACTAGTTTTGATAATCACAAAATATAAATACACGTTACGTAAAACTATGACTAATAAGTTTTTGATCGAGAAAACTCGTTTTCGTCTTCAACATCACTTAAGGTATGTATAAACATCTACCAACTTGTGTATGTGATCAAAAGATTTATTTTTCATCAAAACATTACATTTTCATGTCACAAAACATTTTTACAAGAGTATTTTTGTCTAATTAAAAGAAATGTTTTATTAAGAAAATGAATTCAAATTTCAAATGTGTAACAGCCATATTTCCCGCTCAAAACCTACAAAAATTTTTCACCAGATAAATTTTCACCACGTCATGACAAAAAGAGGAGCGTCTGTCGGGACGGTCCTTTAAATGGGCTGACGGTCCCTTAGTGATAAAGGACCGTCGCATGTTTAAGGGACCGTCCCCCTCTCTCCTAGCGCCTATAAATACAGAACTGTTCTCTTTCAGAAAATTCACCTCTTATGCACTAAAACTTTCTGTATTCCTAAAATCATTCCAAATTATCTTCTTTGATCACATCGGGTTCTAAGTTGTTTACAAGTGATCACACTCATCATTCCTATAAAGTGCAAGAGAAAAACACTCGTTGCAGTCAAGAAACGAAGTGTTGAAGAAAAGTCTTTCTCATCTCATATCGTTTTTGCGGATCTCTTCCAAACCTCCATTCTTATATATTGATTCTTGTATGTAATTGGACTTGAGTGCAAGTCCTATATTGTGTATTGTGTTGTATCATGCCATCGTGTTGGTACGAGGTGTGTAGCCATGTGGGCTTTGGTAGATTGGTTCTAGCTAGGATTAGCACTCGGCATTCCGCTTAGTGTTGTTAAAGTTGGTGTAAGCTTGTGTAAGGTTTGTTCCGCCATAAGGGAGCGTGTTGATATAGTGTTTGCGAAACTCTCGAGTGTGAGACTCGAGGAGTGGAGTAGGGCGAAGAGAGTGCTTCGTGGTCGAACCACTATAAATCTCCGTGTCCCAGTTTGATCGTTTACTTCCTTATCTTTACTTACTTACTTGTTATTATATTAATTTGTTGTTGTGTTGATATCACATAAAGATCGAATCGAAATATTTTCATAAAACTAACTTGTAAAAGTAAATTTTCTAAAAAGTAAATAAAAACGGTGAAACAACCCCCCCCCCNTTATGACAGAGGTCCCCTATATCTTGGCGGTCCCATATCAATAAAGGACCGTCCACTAATTTAAGGGACCATCCCCAGTCCATGAAATTCTGTGTCTTCTCTTCTTCTTTTATATGCAGGATCTCTATATTTGCTTGCACGTCTCTTCAAACTTGTTGCAGCAAAATTCAATTGATCGATTCCCTGGTGCCCTCATCTAGGGGGAGCACTAAGCAAGGGGGAGTCATCATGATGCCGTCGACTTCTTTCTCTTCTACTCTCGACGAAGCCTTTTTGATTCTACAAAAAGGGGAAGAAGAAAATGAAACTCATTTAAAAACTCATTAATGCCTAGTTTTATCTAAAATGAGTTTATATTTTGTAATCATCAAAAATAGGAAGATTGTTAATATAAATAATGTCAAAAACGTCATTTGCATTATTCGGTCTCTACTAGTTTTGATAATCACAAAATATAAATACACGTTACGTAAAACTATGACTAACAAGTTTTTGATCGAGAAAACTCGTTTTCGTCTTCAACATCACTTAAGGTATGTATAAACATCTACCAACTTGTGTATGTGATCAAAAGATTTATTTTTCATCAAAACATTACATTTTCATGTCACAAAACATTTTTACAAAAGTATTTTTGTCTAATTAAAAGAAATGTTTTATTAAGAAAATGAATTCAAATTTCAAATGTGTAACAGCCATATTTCCCGCTCAAAACCTATAGAAATTTTTCACAAGATAAATTTTCACCACGTCATGACAAAAAGAGGAGCGTCTGTCGGGACGGTCCTTTAAATAGGCTGACGGTCCCTTAGTGATAAAGGACCGTCGCATGTTTAAGGGACCGTCCCCCTCTCTCCTAGCGCCTATAAATACAGAACTGTTCTCTTTCAGAAAATTCACCTCTTATGCACTAAAACTTTCTGTATTCCTAAAATCATTCCAAATTATCTTCTTTGATCACATCGGGTTCTAAGTTGTTTACAAGTGATCACACTCATCATTCCTATAAAGTGCAAGAGAAAAACACTCGTTGTAGTCAAGAAACGAAGTCTTGAAGAAGAGTCTTTCTCATCTCATATCGTTGTTGCGGATCTCTTCTAAACCTCCATTCTTATATATTGATTCTTGTATGTAATTGGACTTGAGTGCAAGTCCTATATTGTGTATTGTGTTGTATCGTGCCATCGTGTTGGTACGAGGTGTGTAGCCATNCAAGAGAAAAACACTCGTTGTAGTCAAGAAACGAAGTCTTGAAGAAGAGTCTTTCTCATCTCATATCGTTGTTGCGGATCTCTTCTAAACCTCCATTCTTATATATTGATTCTTGTATGTAATTGGACTTGAGTGCAAGTCCTATATTGTGTATTGTGTTGTATCGTGCCATCGTGTTGGTACGAGGTGTGTAGCCATGTGGGCTTTGGTAGATTGGTTCTAGCTAGGATTAGCACTCGACATTCCGCTTAGTGTCGTTAAACTTGGTGTAAGCTTGTGTAAGGTTTGTTCCGCCATAAGGGAGCGTGTTGATATAGTATTTGCGAAACTCTCGAGTGTGAGACTCGAGGAGTGGAGTAGGGCGAAGAGAGTGCTTCGTGGCTAAACCACTATAAATCTCCGTGTCCCAGTTTGATCGTTTATTTCCTTATCTTTACTTACTTACTTGTTATTATATTTATTTGTTGTTGTGTTGATATCACATAACGATCAAATCGAAATATTTTCATAAAACTAACTTGTAAAAGTAAATTTTCTAAAAAGTAAATAAAAACGGTGAAACTATTCAACCCCCCCCCCCTTTCTACAGAAAGGAAAAGAAACTGAAAAATAAACATGTTCTCAAGATTTTTTTAAGGAAGACAAGAAAAGAACGGGGAAGAAGTGGGATGAAGATCAGGTTTTTT
Source organism: Artemisia annua (assembly GCA_014162995.1). Lineage (NCBI taxonomy): Eukaryota > Viridiplantae > Streptophyta > Magnoliopsida > Asterales > Asteraceae > Artemisia > Artemisia annua. Next base: position 116,305 of record LBNU01035869.1, on the reverse strand, counting down.
TTTTAACCTCAAAATCTTTCTCCCACTTTTGGGAGGAAGAGGATGGAAAAGAAGTGATGATAACTTCTCTTCTCTTCTTCTACAAACCAAACTCAAAAACACACCGTAAGGGAATGGAACTCATGTAAGTTGTAATATCAATTTTTTTAGAGGACCAGGTACAATGCATCATGGACAACGTTATAAATCTATGGCGCGACTTGATGATACCGGTCCTCGCGTTAGAGGGTCTCTCACAGTCGGCACCAGCAAAGTTATACGCAATCTCACTTTTTTTCTTTCTCAAGTGCAACAGTCGATTTTGGGCATAAAATAAGACGTTGGATCCAAAAGATCTAGCCAATTTCTGGGGGGGGGGGAAATAAATAAATAAATAAATAACCTAGTTACCAAAATTTTTACTTTTTAAAATTCTATAAATACCCTTTAAATCACTAAATTTTAACACACACTTCTACCTACACATCTCAAGAATACTTCTCTTTATTTCTACCTTTAACTCACAAAAATGAATAACGATCAATCTTCATGGATCAATTAATTGCTCTCCAACCCACAAATTTATTACCAAACTCCTTATCTTCGTCTAATCCAAACACACCATCATTCGCAAATTCCATTACATCAAATGCCAAACAACTTCGACCATTTGGTACCTCATACCAAATCCCAAACTAATTTACCAGCTTTAACCCATTTTGTACGCCCGAACTACTTCAACTATTCGCCCAATTTAAAATTCAACAACAACTCAAACAAACTCAGATTTCCCAACAACAAACCCAAAAACTATACCAACCCCAGTTTTTCCAACAACAATCCCCACAATCACAACAATCCGATGCTTCGAGGGGCCGTCGTCACCTAAGAAACGTGACAAATGGGGAAAAATGCTACTAGAGATAAGAAAATCGAAATAACGCATACGCCATAGAGTCAAAACAAATAGTTAATTTTGTAGGAATGTTGGTTGCATGTATCCGAGGATCTGAACACAGTCACCGACAAAATTCTTGCGGAATACAATGACCGAGCAACTAAAAAGGGATACCTACGTGTATCAAAAACATGTTGACTGGAAAAGTGAACTCCCATGAAATGAGAAGTCGGAAAGTATAACGCAATTGTTAACCAAACAATGAGGCTTAGTGGTAGAAAATGATGAAGATTTGAACACAAGTGTTCAAGACTTGTATTCTGACATTGAAGGGAAAACTTTTTCTCATATAAAAGTTAGAAACTTTTTTAAAAGACAAAAATAAATGGTTAAATCCCGACCCAACACATGTAAGAAGAACCCGAGGACAACCAACCAGATAAGAACCCAAGCTATTTTGTAACACCCCCAAAATCGGTATAGCGGAAGCATTCGGGTCATGGGGTGCTACTAATTGGTAATCACAACACAAAGATATAAAGAACGGAATACATGTTCCGTTAAAATACATTAGATTAAAATTTTAAGTTTACATCAAGTCTTGATAATAAAAAGGTAAGCC
>LBNU01035869.1:89689-110605 GCA_014162995.1 Artemisia annua | reverse complement strand
TGGACAAGAATAATCAAGTGAAGCCGATTTCACTTGATCCTTTAGTTAATGATCCGAATGGTCCACATGCGGCTTCTAACAAGTCTCATAGTTCTGATATGGTTGATACGAATGCACATGGGGCTGTTGGTATTGAGAAGGTTGGTGTGGATGCTTTGAAACAACCTTCTACATCGTATGCTGGTGTCACTTCTAATGAACCTAAGCAACACACGTCAAACTTTCGTAGGTTGGAGTGTAGCAAGAAAGCAAATGGTGTGGATCTTTCTGTCCCGATGAAAGTGGTTGAAGAGGTGAACACTAGGTTTGAGAATAATTTGTATGGGTATTTCCTTGGTCAACGCCTTGCTTTTCCTGTTGTTGATTACTTTGTATGCAATGCGTGGGCTAAGTTTGGTATACAAAAGGTAATCATGAATGCAAAGGGTTTCTTCTTCTTTAAGTTCAATTCGAAGAAAGGTGTTGATGATGTTCTTGAAAACGGTCCTTGGTTGATTAGAAATGTACCTATTATTCTTAAACCATGGACATTGAAAACTAATTTACTTAAAGTGGATTTGACTAACATCCCTGTGTGGGTTAAATTCCATGATGTTCCTCTTGCTATGTTTTCTGATGATGGTCTTAGTGAAGTCGGATGAGGTGCTTAGGGATAGCCTCACTATTGAGATACCTTTACTTGATAAGTCGGGTGTGACTATTGAGAAGATACGGGTTGAATACGAGTGGAAACCACCTCGTTGTGATAAGTGTAAGATATTTGGTCATACACTAAATGACTGTCCTAAAGTTGTTATACCTCCTGTTCAGCCTACTAAGCCTGTTAATGATGGTTTCAAGACTGTCAATAACAAGAAGAAAGGTAAGCAATGCGGTCCTACAATTCCGGGTCAAGGAGGGTTTACTAAACCAGTTGTGGGTAAGCAGTTTCAGTATCGACCCAAAAAGACTTCTCCTGAACCTTAGAAAGTGGATGGCAATAAGAAGAATGATTCTGATGTTGCTAGTTCGAGTGGAACGAAAATTTCTACATCTAACGAGTTTGATGCTCTTAATATGGAAGATACGGATGCTTTTGGTATTCCTACTCATGACACCAACAAGGATGTGGATTTTGGCCGTACAATGGAAATTAATGAAGATGAGTCTATCCCCGGTTTTTCCAACAACAATCCCCGCAATCCCAACAATCCGATGCTTCGAGGGGCCGTCGTCACCTAAGAAACGTGACAAATGGGGAAAAATGCTACTAGAGATAAGAAAATCGAAATAACGCATACGCCATAGAGTCAAAACGAATAGTTAATTTTGTAGGAATGTTGGTTGCATGTATCCGAGGATCTGAATACAGTCACCGACAAAATTCTTGCGGAATACAATGACCGAGCAACTAAAAAGGGATACCTACGTGTATCAAAAACATGTTGAATGGAAAAGTGAACTCCCGTGAAATGAGAAGTCGGAAAGTATAACGCAATTTTTAACTAAACAATGAGGCTTAGTGGTAGAAAATGATGAAGATTTGAACACAAGTGTTCAAGACTTGTATTCTGACATTGAAGGGAAAACTTTTTCTCATATAAAAGTTAGCAACTTTTTTAAAAGACAAAAATAAATGGTTAAATCCCGACCCAACACATGTAAGAAGAACCCGAGGACAACCAACCGGATAAGAACCCAAGCTATTTGGAGATGATTCTTTTTCGCGTTCACCCGGCAAAGAACAAAGTAAAAAAGTCTAACGATCTTCAAACTCATCGGCCACTTCTTCTTCACAAGAAATGTTTCAAAAAATTGTTGATGCAAATAATGTCTAAACATGAAACCTTATCTTCTTTCTGGTGAAAAAAGAGAAACGAAACCCTATCTAAACCCTTAATCGTTATTGTTCAAAAACGTCTAAATCTTGTGTTTTCTTGCACCAATCTGATCCGGTTATTGATTAACGCTCCTGTTAATTGGTTCTTGATTTGTTTCGTGCTTTGATTTACTTGATTTAGAGTTTTTTCTTGATCGTTTATTAGGGTTTCATCTTATCGTTTCCTGTCTCTACCCAACATTGGTTTTAGTCGGTTCTGATCCTTATTAATCCTTAATTGAATCGTTTACATCTTTATTGTTTGGATTAACATGGATGCTGGTTAGTTTAATTTGTTCGTTCGACTCAAAACCCTAAGCGATTAGGGTTTTATATTTATTTTCTGGTATTGCATGCTGCTTGCGACTTGTTTGATTTGTTTTAGTGGTGGTGGGAGATGAATAAGGGTTTTTGAGTTCTAAGAGTGCGACTAAGGGTTCGTATGGTGCTGCTAGTTCTGTGGGTAAAGCTCAAANTTAGGGTTTTATATTTATTTTCTGGTATTGCATGCTGCTTGCGACTTGTTTGATTTGTTTTAGTGGTGGTGGGAGATGAATAAGGGTTTTTGAGTTCTAAGAGTGCGACTAAGGGTTCGTATGGTGCTGCTAGTTCTGTGGGTAAAGCTCAAATTGACGGTTCTAAGTCCATTGGGAATATAAACGTGAATGTTGGTGATTTGATGGGTACTAGATCATTAACACAAGTGAACTTTGATGAATTAGGTGCTAGATTCAAACGTTCTAAAACTCGCGAAGCTGTTACGAGTATTAGGAACCCTAACTCCAGTTCTGAATATGATGGTGACATGGTTAACGAGGGCATTAAGGATGTTAATGATGATGTGATGTCTCAAACACCACTTGTAGCTGCTGATCATGAAGTTAACAATTTGGTGTCTCAAATACCACTTGAACTAACATGGCTCAACAAACAAACCAAGTGAAGTCGGTTTCACTTGGTACTAATGGTAATCCTAGTTCTACTCAGCCTATACTTGCATCATCTGGTCCTATTATTACTAAGTGGAGTGTTGAAGATGGTGATATTGAACTATCTACGCTTATGGACAAGAATAATCAAGTGAAGCCGATTTCACTTGATCCTTTAGTTAATGATCCGAATGGTCCACATGGGGCTTCTAACAAGTCTCATAGTTCTGATATGGTTGATACGAATGCACATGGGGCTGTTGGTATTGAGAAGGTTGTTGTGGATGCTTTGAAACAACCTTCTACATCGTATGTTGGTGTCACTTCTAATGAACCTAAGCAACACACGTCAAACTTTCGTAGGTTGGAGTGTAGCAAGAAAGCAAATGGTGTGGATCTTTCTGTCCCGATGAAAGTGGTTGAAGAGGTGAACACTAGGTTTGAGAATACTTTGTATGGGTATTTCCTTGGTCAACGCCTTGCTTTTCCTGTTGTTGATTACTTTGTACGCAATACGTGGGCTAAGTTTGGTATTGTTAGGAATACGATTTTTGTATAAGAAAGATTCGGTCACCCCAGATACGATTAAGCATTGTTTAGCTCGTAGTATTTATAATAATTAGTAGAACGTAGATTAGAAGTAGTTAGTATTCGCGGAAGAAGGACGGGTCTTTACCCACTGTATGCCTGATCCGCAGCCTAAGTGGCAAAAACTCATGTACATATAAATACCATCTCCATCCTTGGAGAGGGTAAGCCTTCTCATAATCTATTTTCTTTTTTTTTTTTGGTTTTCTCTCAAGGCTTCATCCTCTTTCTCTCTCTAACTTTCTCTCTCTACATTTCTTTCTTTCTTTCTTTCTTGTAAACGAACCAAACCACAAGGAACAATATGTGTTTTGTGTTTATCTAGTATCCTACAATTGGTATCAGAGCCATGGTTACATCCTACGGATTGTAGGACTTGTGGTGTATGGTTTGTTTTAGTTTCTATTAGTTTAGGGTGGTTTTGCTTAGTTTTGATCTTGTTCGTGGTGATTCTTGTGTTCTTTCTTGTACTTCTTGGATTAGAGGGGTTAGATTTATCTAGTTTATCAGTTGGTTTGGCTAGATCTCACGTTTCTGAAGTGTACGAATGATTTTGGACAAGGTTCTTGGCAGTAGTTTTCTCCTCGGTAAACTATTCTTGTCAGCGGTTAGTTTGGGTTTTTAGCGGTTTGTGTTAGCGGTTAAGTACACTGTATCAGCGAACACTACGCGGTACTTTGTACTATTTCAGCGGTTTGTTATCAGCGGTTAGTTTTGTTTGTCTTTTAGTGTTCCAGCGGTTTCTTAATCAGCGGTTACTCTGTCCACGGTTACTTTCGTCAGCGGTTAATAGACAGCGTTTACTTAACCAGCGGTTAAACTTGTTCAGCGGTTAACTTAACAGCGGTTACTCTGTCAAGCGGTTATCATAGCCAGCGGTTTAATCCACAGCGGTTACTCTGTCAGCGGTTACTTGTTAGCGGTTTAATTGTCAGTGGTTAGTTATCTTAGCGGTTTTCCAAGTTGACTTTAGTAAAATCCCGGGAAAGAATCGATTTCTCGGTTTAAGTCACGTGTGTTGTAAAATCCCGTTTAAGACATAGTAATCATGACCACGGTTACATCAATCGATGATATTCAAGCTGCTGGGTCCGACACTCGACCTCATATGCTCGACAGGACCGACTATGAGTCATGGTCACAAAGAATTCGTTTGTATTGTCAAGGCAAAGAAAATGGGGAGAACATTCTGAGATCAATTGATGAAGGGCCGTTTCAAATGGGTACTACCAGAGATGTTATCTCCACTGGTGATGATGGGACAGTCACCTTTGGAATTGACAGACCTCGTACTTACAATGATCTGAATGAAGTGGAAAAGAAACGATATGATGCCGACATTCGAGCTTCAATCATTGTGGTACAAGGGCTACCAAAGGACATCTACAAACTGATTAACTTCAACACTGAGGCCAAAGCCGTTTGGGACAATGTCAAAATGTTGCTAGCTGGGTCAGAACTAACAAAGGAAGATCGTGAGTCTCAATTGTATGATGAATTCGAGCACTTTAAGATGAACCCCGGTGAAAGCATCAATGACTACTATGTCAGATTCCACAAGCTTGTGAATGACATGAGAATGATCAGAATGACAATGCCCAACATCCAACTCAACTCAAAGTTTGTCAATAACATGTCACCAGAATGGGATCGGTTTGTCACAGCTGTGAAGTTAAACAAAGGACTCAGAAACACCAACTATGAACAACTCTATGCTTATCTGCTACAACATGAGAAACATGCCATGTATGATCGTCAGCTAAGAGAGAAATTTCATCCCTCAAATGATCCTCTTGCTCTAATCTCCAGTACTCAGGGACTTAACCAATTCTCGACTGACTCAATCAATCATGCAACCACTGTTCAAGCAACACAGAATCAGTCCTCTCTTGGTCAAACCTCCATGCAATCAGCAAGTGTCAAGACTAATCCACAAGAATCTGGGAATTCTTACATGGACAAGATGGACAAGAGAATTGATAATCTCTCCAACCAAGTCTCACTACTGGTTCAACACTTCAGAAGCACTCTACCTCAAACCAACAATCAACTCAGAACCTCATCGAATCCACGTAATCTTGCTGTTGTGGAAGATGGGCGAGTTGTGATTCAAGGAAGACAGAATGTCCGGGGAAATGTTCAGAATAGGATGGGTAATGCCAATCAAGGACAAGGAAGACAAATCAAGTGCTACAACTGTGGTGGGCTAGGTCATATTGCAAGAAACTGCACTAAACCAAAACGTCCTCAGAACTCTGACTACTTCAAAGATAAGATGCTGCTGATGCATGCACAAGAAAATGGAGTCCTATTGGATGAGGAACAACTGCTATTTCTTGCGGGTGATGAAGGGAATTCCTTTGATGCTGATGTGGATGATCAACCAGTCCAGGATCTTGCTCTGAATGACCCAAACATCTTCCAGGCTGAAGATTGTGATGCCTTTGATTCTGATGTTGATGATGAACCTACTGCACAAACCATATTCATGGCCAAGCTTACATCTGCAGTCACATCGCCACACCAATCGGGAACTTCCAAATCATCCATTATTTCTGAGGTACTCAAATTATATGACACATATGAAACAAGTGCTACTCCAACGATGCTCAATGAGGTACATCAAACTAGTATTGTCACTCCAGATGATGTCGATTTGAAAAACAATAATGTTTTCTCAAAACAACAACATATGGATAACAATAAAGAATCTGATGAACCTAGTAAAGCATCTGTCGATACACATGTTGATAATGTGATGCACAACCAAAGGACTCATAACGAAGTAAATCACACCGACAGTATTGATTCAGATCCTGCTGATATGGGTAATAGCAATGTTGTCCCATATGAGCAATATTTGAAACAAAATGTCGAGACTGCTTTACCAAGTGATGACTCTTCTGTTGTTAATGATACTTGTGAATATGATGAATATACTGCTGTTATACCTGATGATACCTTGACCACTAGGATTAACATTCTTAAAGATCAGGTGAATATGTATAAACAACGTGCAAAATTTGAGTTAACCGAACGTGAACAGAAAATGGATTGGCAAATGTGTGCATATATTACCGAAAGGAATTTAAAGGAAGAAAAGTTAAGAATGGAAATAAAATATTTGCAAAATCAAATCGATCTTACTGTTAAGCAAAAACAGGAGATTCAAAATAGTGTCACCACACTAAAGTTAGATTTTCAAAGTAAAGAAGCCAAACTCTTAAACAATTTTTCCAACTTAAAGGCCTTAAAGAACAAACTTGAAGACAAATTGTACACACAAGGCCAATCCATTCAAACTGCTCAAATGATACAAAAGCACATTAAGCTTCGAGATGAACATAGTAATAAGGATAAGGGAGTGCCTAAAACTAATTTCCTTAGGAGCGTTAGTGCCTCTCAACCTGCCTTATATGATTTTAATATGATGATTAAGCCCAATCATGCCCCACCTGTTGTGAATGATACAGAAGAGATTGATGAAATTGAATCTGAAAATAGGAAAAGACTAGAGGTGAAAATGAAGGATCCCACGAGCATTGAAAAGCATGTCAATATCAAGCCCCATAACTACTATGAACTGAACCGTTTGACCGTCTTTGTGCCCCAAACTAGACTAACCCCAGAACAGATTTTTTGGGCTTTAGACATTGAAAAAATGAAAGCTGAACAACTTAAGGCTACCACTCCCCTTAAGTTTGCTACCCCAACGGTGTATCCTCCCAATACACCAATGAACTTAGTTCAGATAGCTCTGCCCACTCAATGTAAAACTCTTATTAGCATGTATGATATGTATCAAATGTTTGCTGACTTTGACAAAACATGTAAAAAGAGAATTACTCCAACGGGAATTACTGAGGGGGAAAGGGGTTTTGAAGTTACAAAAGACTGTTATCTCACAGAAGTCATTCCATTTTTTAAACAAATCAAAGAACATTTTGAATGCATGGAAACTTCTCTTAATTCAGAGATTAATGAAATGAAAGAGGTGTTTAAAAATCTAGAACTTGAAGGAAAACAAACTGTAATAGATCTTCAACATAGTGAAATTGCGAGGAAGAATGCTCTCACCATAAATGATAATTTTAATTGCTATGTGCATTGCTCAAGATGTGTTTTATACTGCTACTGATTCATCTTTAACTGCTTCCCAATTTCATGAAATGTCTATTACGTTAAATGTTTTCCACAATCGTGTTGTTGAGCTTGAGGGGGAGAATTTAAAATTGCGCGAAAAAATTCAAAAAGATGATCATGATAACATGGTCAAATATTTTTCAAAACTAGAGGTTGATAATCTTAACTTGCAATTAAGATACCAACATCTAGAAGAAAGAATTAGAAACTCAAACGCCAAGACATCTTCGGATGCTCCTGAGTTTGATGCATATTTTGAATTAGTCAAACGGGATGAAAAAATTCAAGCTCACACTAACACGATTCGGAAACTGAAGATTCAAATTGCACAATTAAAGACGGATAAATGTGATGTGATTTATACCCAGAAACCTCCGTGTTTAGATTCTCAAAATCTTCAACTTCAAAACGTCATTAATAACATTAAATATGAAAATGATTGTTTTCAAGCTGAAAACTCAAAAATCAAACAACATTACAAAGAGTTACATGAGTCAATCAAGATCACACGTGTTAAAATGAATGAGAAAATAACTTCTTTGTTAAGTGAAATTGAGAATCTAAAGACTCAGGTGAAAGGGAAAATGCCCGTCACTGCATGTGATTGTAGTCTCACCAAGATCGATAAAACAAAAAGAATTGAATGTGATGCCATTAATATTCCTCTTCCCCTTAGGAATAATGCGCTTGTCCATAGTGAGTATCTTAGGTATCTTAAGGATTGCCTAGATATCCTTTGTGAGACCATTGAAGAGGTTAAAATGGTGAGACCTGCGGACATTGCCATCCGTGATGTTTATTATCTCACCAACAGATCATATGAGCTCTTAGATTATGCCATTGGGACGTGTCCCAAAGCTGTTTGCATGCGTGATAAGGCAGATGAATTTTCCTCTAAGGTTAAGAACAAGCGTGTTACCTTTAATGTGCCTTTGACATCTTCAGAACATAAAACATCACACACCAGCTTTCAAACAGACGTGTCTCGTTCTAATGTTCCTATCATTAATTCTACAGGAGTAAAAGGTGTCACTAATGCTAGCAGGTCTAAGCCTAGTTGCAATACAAGGAATGATAGGACTTCGCCAGCTAAGAGTGCTCAAGGAAAGAAAGTAGAAGACCACATTAGGAACAATAAGACTGATCTAAATGTTATGAATCGTGTTGATTCTAGTATTATCTCTAGGCGTACTGTAATTAATTCGAATTCTAAGACCAAGTGTGAGATCTGTAATAACTCTTTAAATTCTGGTAATCATGATGTGTATGTTAAGACAAGTTTGAATGCTTATAAATCACCTTCTGTTTGTCATGCTGTGTGTTATAATCGCGTAAAACATGTTTGGAAAGCGACAGGAAGGAAGTTTTCTACTGTCGGCCATTGGAGACCCACCGGAAGAAAATTATCAATAGGGAGTCATCGCCCCATTGCTAAATGGCCTAATCCTAGGTTCTGCAATACTAGGATTTGGAAGGAAACAGGCATGATCTTTCCTATAGGAACCCAATGCATTAACCATAAGTCTAGTTCCCCTGCATGTTATAATAGGACTAAGGGTGCTAGAGATACTTCCTCTTCTGTTGCAATTAACAATGCTTGCTCTAACCAATCGGATCCCACTTATGGTTGGGGATCCAAGTTTGTCAGTTATCCATATTTGTCTGATTTCAAATACAGGTTGTACAAATCGCCCTGTGGTATTTGGACTCAGGCTGCTCAAAACATATGACTTAGATCGCTCGCGGCTCAGAAATTTCGTGAAAAAGTTTATCGGGACTGTTAGATTCGGGAATGATCATTTTGGTGCGATAATGGGTTATGGAGATTATGTGGTTGGCGACAGCGTAATTTCAAGAGTATATTATGTAGAAGGGCTTGGGCACAATTTGTTCTCCGTTGGTCAATTTTGCGATTCAGATCTTGAAGTAGCCTTCAGAAAACACACATGTTATGTTAGAAGATTGGACGGTGTGGATCTTCTGAAAGGCAGACGTGGCTCAAACCTCTACACTATATCCATTGAAGATATGATGAAGTCATCACCAATCTGTCTACTATCTAAGGCTTCCAAGAACAAGTCATGGTTGTGGCATCGTCGTTTGAACCATTTGAACTTCGGCACCATCAATGAACTCACACGTAAAGACCTTGTTCGAGGAATGCCCAGGCTAAAGTATGAAAAAGATCATCTATGTTCCGCTTGTCAGCTTGGTAAAAGCAAGAAGCATACTCATAAACCCAAAACTATCAACACCATTATGGAAGTTCTTCATACCCTTCACATGGACCTTTGTGGTCCAATGAGAGTGCAAAGCATATTTGGGAAGAGATATGTGTTAGTGATCGTTGATGACTACTCTCGGTTTACATGGGTTAAATTCCTCAGATCCAAGGACGAAACACCTGAAATCATCATCAAACTAATCAAGCAGCTGCAAGTTGGACTCAATAAAACTGTCAGATTCGTCCGCACAGATAATGGAACTGAGTTTGTCAATCAGCAACTTACTCAGTTTTATGAAGATCTGGGAATTAGTCATCAAAGGAGTATACCTCGAACACCTCAGCAGAACGGAGTCGTTGAAAGACGAAACCGTACACTTGTAGAGGCCGCACGAACTATGCTAATTTTCTCTAAAGCTCCTATGTTCCTCTGGGGAGAGGCAATTGCAACTGCTTGTTACACTCAGAACCGATCACTGATACATCCTCTTCACTGCAAAACCCCTTATGAGCTGGTGCATGAAAGAAAACCCGATCTCTCCTTCCTTCGAATCTTTGGTGCTTTATGTTACCCAACCAACGATAACGAAGATCTGGGAAAACTCAAGGAAAAAGCTGATATTGGAATTTTTGTTGGCTACGCACCAAACAAGAAAGGTTATCGAATCTACAACAAAAGAACCCGACAAATCATGGAAACTATCCATGTCACGTTTGATGAGCTGACCGAGCAAACGGTTCCTGAATACTTCAGTTCAGGACCCGCATCTAATCTCTGGACCCCTGGACCAATTAGTTCAAGACTTGTACACTCCTCCACCACTGATGCTCCTTCTTTGCCACATACTGGTGAGGATCTGAAGAAATTGTTTGATCCAATGTTTGATGAGTATTTTGAGCCTCAACAGAAAATTGATCCAGAACAACAAGTCATAGGTCCTGATGTTGCTGCTAATGATGTACCTTAACCTACAAAAGGGCCTTCCATCTCCATCTCTCTTAGTCAGAATGCTCCATCATCCAGTCATACCAATCACATAGATCAATCTTCTTCAATTCCTCAAGACGAAGCATCTGATAACTCATTTGAAGTAAATCCCTTTGCTCAACCGCCTGATGAACCTTTTGTCAACATCTTTGCCCCTGAACCATCTACCGTGGCAACCTCTTCAGATAATTATAATACTGCTACATCAGTTCCCAGTCATCAACTTCATGAGCATATTAGAAAATGGACAAACGATCACCCAATTGACAATATCATTGGTAATCCATCTCGGCCAGTATCTACACGCAGACAACTTGCCACAGATGCCTTGTGGTGCTTCGTCAGCTCCATACTCTCTAAAGTCGAACCAAAAGATTATAAGGATGCGTTGACTAAAACATCCTGGTTCACTGCAATGCAGGATGAAATTCATGAATTCGACCGACTTGATGTTTGGGAATTAGTGCCCCCTCCTGACTGTGCTATGATTTTCGCCCTCAAATGGATCTTCAAAGTGAAACTCGACGAATACGGTGAAGTTCTGAAGAACAAAGCTCGACTAGTGGCCAAAGGATACAGACAAGAAGAAGGCATTGACTTTGAAGAATATAAGCACTTAGAAGCAGTCAAAAGAGTCTTCAGGTACCTTCAAGGAACAATTCACATGGGCCTTTGGTATCCTAAAGACACTGCAATATCTCTCACTGCTTACTCTGATGCTGATCATGCGGGATGTCAAGATTCTCGTCGAAGTACTTCGGGCGGTGCTCAATTTCTAGGAGATAAGCTTGTTAGCCGGTCATCAAAGAAGCAGATGAGTACGTCGATCTCCTCTACCGAGGCTGAATACATTGCCATGTCATCCTGCTGTGCTCAAATTCTTTGGATGAGGTCCCAATTATTAGACTATGGCTTTGTATACAACAAGGTTCCGATGTACTGTGATAACAAAAGTGCCATTGCTCTTTGCTGCAACAACGTCCAGCACTCAAGATCAAAGCACATTGATATTCGACATCATTTCATCAGAGAACAAGTGGAAAAGGGAATCGTGGAACTTTACTTTGTGAGGACGGAATTTCAGCTGGCTGATATCTTCACTAAGGCACTTCCTAAAGAACGGTTTCAATTCATTCTTCCGCGTCTTGGAATGAAGAGTATCACCCCTAAGTCAATCAAAAGTCTTCAGGAGGACAATGAGGAGTAATGGATTCACTTCACATATCCTTGTACATATCCTATGTTAGAAAAGAAAAATACAAAAACATAAAACCAAGAAAATACCATAAAAAATCTGAAAAATACAAAATACCAAAAATAGTCTGCTTAATATATGGTTTGCTATTACTTCAGATAGCAACCCGGTTTTCAAAAATGAGGAAAAAGCGTCACCATTTTGACACCATTAAGACGATTGTTCCTAACAACGGATGATTTTCATCCGGGCATGGATTAGTTTTCACTGTGTGCGGACCATCCGAAAAGTTGTACGCTTCAGTGCAACCTTTCTAGATAAAGAAGAGAAGTCTTCTTTCATCCCAAAATCTCTTTCTTCTAAAAAATTCTTCAAAAGAGATTTTGTGGTTTACAAAGTGGCTATCGGACTTAAATTTTCTCAAATACCTTGCCGCTCAACTTAATGACTACTAAACATTAAAATTAAAACGGGTCATTAATTGAGGGGGAGCGTATTTGCTCAAAATTTCTGCACCTTTAAAGACTTTGTGCACCAGCAGCAGTGAAATTCAAAAAGTGTCTCAAAATCAGTAAACGTTTAAACTTTTATCACATTTCTCTCAAAAGTTTCTTCTCAAAACATTTAAATCAATTGGGATCACAAAATCTCAAAAGATTTGAAATTTTATGATCGGGGGAGAGAATGTGATTTAAATATGAAAACTGATTTAAATGTGATGTTTTTGGACTCGAAAGGACGTTTTTGGACTTAAAAGATTCGCTCTCCCGTATGTGCAAATAATTTTTGAAGCTGTTGATTTTCAATCAAAGCGCATATTGAGGGGGAGCAAGTGAATTAATGGTGAATGTATGATCTCAAATGTAAGCTTTCCCGTATGTGCCAAAGTTTTTAAAAACTTTCAAATTGAATCAATCAATATGCACATATTGAGGGGGAGCAAGTGGCTAAGAGTCTTTCACGTGTTTTTACAATAATAAGTAGAAACCGTGAATCGATTATGACTCAGATTTGACTCATGAATTGACGAAACATGAAACATCGTGAATCGAAAAGACTAGTCCTGGCCGGGTAATAATTTCAAGCTGGTCTAACCAGTGATGTAAACGTGTCTCGAAGAGGACTGGTCTAAGTAGAAAGTACCGTTTCGAGAAACTCTTCTTAGATGTATNTATGTCGATCTCCTCTACCGAGGCTGAATACATTGCCATGTCATCCTGCTGTGCTCAAATTCTTTGGATGAGGTCCCAATTATCAGACTATGGCTTTGTATACAACAAGCGATGTACTGTGATAACAAAAGTGCCATTGCTCTTTGCTGCAACAACGTCCAGCACTCAAGATCAAAGCACATTGATATTAAACCTCATTTCATCAGAGAACAAGTAGAAAAGGGAATCGTGGAACTTTACTTTGTGAGGATGGAATTTCAGCTGGCTGATATCTTTACTAAGGCACTTCCTAAAGAACGGTTTCAATTCATTCTTCCGCGTCTTGGAATGAAGAGTATCACCCCTGAGGCCCTGAGTCACTCAAAAGTCTTCAGGAGGACAATGAGGAGTAATGGATTCACTTTACATATCCTATGTTAGAAAAGAAAAATACAAAAATATAAAACCAAGAAAAACCATAAAAATCTGAAAAATACAAAATACCAAAAATAGTTTGCCTAAATGATGGTTTGCTATTACTTCAGATAGCAACCCGATTTTCAAAATCTGTGGAAAATTCGTCACCATGTTTTTCACTGTGTGCGGATAATCCGAAATGTTGTACGCTTCAGTGCAACCGTTCTAGTAAAAGAAGAGAAGTCTTCTTTCATCCCAAAATCTCTTTCTTCAAAAATTCTTCAAAAGAGATTTTGTGGTTTACAAGGTGGCTATCGGACTTAAATTTTCTCAAATACCGTGCCGCTCAACTTAATGACTACTAAACGTTAAAATTGAAAACGGGTCATTAATTGAGGGGGAGCGTATTTGCTCAAAATTTCTGCACCTTTAAAAACTTTGTGCACCAGCAGCAGTGAAATTCAAAAGGTGTCTCAAAATCAGTAAACGTTTAAACTTTTGTCACATTTCTCTCCAAAATTTCTTTGAAAATCATTTAAATCAATTGGGATCACAAAATCTCAAAAGATTTGAAATTTTATGATCGGGGGAGAGAATGTGATTTAAATATGAAATCTGATTTAAATGTGATGTTTTTGGACTCAAAAGGATATTTTGGACTTAAAAGGTTCGCTCTCCCGTATGTGCTAAAATTTTGAAGTTTTTGAATTTTAAACAAAGCACATATTGAGGGGGAGCAAGTGGATAAATGGTGAATAAATGTTCTTAATTGTTCGCTTTCCCATATGTGCCAAAGTTTTAAAACTTTCAAATTGAATCAATCAATGTACACATATTGAGGGGAGCAAGTGGCTAAGAGTCTTTCACGTGGTTTTACAATAATAAGTAGAAACCGTGAATCGATTATGACTCAGATTTGACTCATGAATTGACGAAACATGAAACATCGTGAATTGAAAAGACTAGTCCTGGCCGGGTAATAATTTCAAGCTGGTCTAACCAGTGATGTAAACGTGTCTCGAAGAGGACTGGTCTAAGTAGAAAGTACCGTTTCGAGAAACTCTTCTTAGATGTATACTTTGACGGGTCTAACTTCCTTTTTAAGGAATGTTAACAACTTCAAGTTAGTTATTAGGGCTAGTTATCACCTAAAAGCTGATAATGGATCCCTTTAACTAAGCAACGTAAACGTGTCCCTAGGGTATATGTCTATTGAGAGCAGATCAATTCAAATAAGTGCAACTCACCCTGACATGTGCAAATTTCTTTCTTAACCTATGAGCACATGTTGAGGGGGAGCATTTGAAAAATGATAAAACTCTCAAAGTGTTAACAAAATGTGTTTCTTAATCATAAACACTTTGAGAGAATTTTCAATGATTTGGTTATATGGCGATTGTGGAAAGATACCAAAAGACCGACCACTTTATTTTAATGCATGAAGTTATAAGGATGGCAAGGTTAGGTATATGTTCCCATGATCCACCAGAACCGGAGGGATCTTCCCAGGGACAATCCAATAGATAGATTAGAAGTCCTTAGGAATGATTGAAAAAAGGAGAAAAGTGAGAAAGGGAAGAGTGCCGACTGAGATTGAGCTAGGACTGGAACATACCTAACAAGGTTCTAGTAATGAAGTCTCAGTAAGCACTGAAGGGGTTGAAAAATTAAAAAGAAATGAAATGAGAAAGGGTGAAAAGAAATAGCCTTCCAATTATTCAACCTTAGGGCAGAAACCGGGTTCAATTCATATGCTACTGATTATTACTAAGGTAACATCGGTATTGAAAGAAAAGACGTCATGGACCCAGTGACGCACTGCACTAAACCTTCCAGCCACTCAAGTTCTCTTAAAAGAGCTTGTTTCATTCTCACGGGGAACCGGTGTAATCTATCAACTTGTCTCTTAGAGCTAGTTGATATTGAAACAGGAGACCCCTCCCTAGTCTCCGCATAGGATAACCAATGTGCACTTATCGAGTCTAGAGCCAAGAGATGCATCAAAAAGATCTCATAGGAACACTTGATACTTCTGCACTGGTTGTTTAACATTAAGGACACCAAATGTAATATTTTGAGTCCTACGCAGATCTTAGCAATCTGCCAAGAACACTTATGAGGGAATATACACAAGTATTTCCCAGTGATTGAGTGGATACTCCTGCCAGGGTCAACATCAAACAGCCCTGACAGAAGGTCACTTCAGTAATCTCTTGTGGATTACGCTTAGTGTTTATGGTGGTGTTCCAAAAGGTCTACAGTCGTGGGGTGATCTCCAGCGACTCACCTAATCGTTGGTGTACTACGGTATGTCAGTGAAAGCCCTTTCGGGGGCATCCGATTAGGAACGGCCTTGGTAAGGATTAGAGAAAGTCTTCACACTATGCTGTTGACGATCTCGAAGTCCGAACTTGTAAGTGCCGGTATGTTTATTACTAACCAAGTTTTATGCAGCTCAACATACCAAACTTATCATGTTCACCACCATCACTCTAAGTTCCACATGCTCATACCAACATCTAAGAAGGAGTCGTCAGAACCATTCAGCCATGGATATTCACTCAACAAAGATGTATGAGCATGTTGGAAAGGCGTACTCACCAGAGACGAAGAAGCCGACGATTGATGCCGATTGCTGAAAAGATGCCGATTCATCATCTCATGCTTACACTTCAACATCAAATCTAAAGATATCATGATCAAGTAATGGGCTTCAACTATGCTTCCACAACTCTGATGCAGAAGATCATGATCCAGCAAAGTGTAAGCATGACAACACAAAGATAATCACAACATCACAAAGAGATACATCCACTCAAAGATGACTTGAAGCTAATTATTTGAATGATGAGCAAAAGAGCGAAGTCAAAGATCATCCTATACATCAAGGAAGTCATCTTGAGTCGATTATCAATGAAGAATCAACAACTACGAGCTACAAAAGAATCTACAAAGATCTCAATGCAAGAATTTAAGATTTAATTTCGGGGTGACCTCCCTTAGGGGGAGATTGTTAGGAATACGATTTTTGTATAAGAAAGATTCGGTCACCCCAGATACGATTAAGCATTGTTTAGCTCGTAGTATTTATAGTAGAACGTAGATTAGAAGTAGTTAGTATTCGCGGAAGAAGGACGGGTCTTTACCCACTGTATGCCTGATCCGCAGCCCAAGTGGCAAAAACTCATGTACATATAAATACCCTCTCCATCCTTGGAGAGGGTAAGCCTTCTCATAATCTATTTTCTTTTTTTTTTTGGTTTTCTCTCAAGGCTTCATCCTCTTTCTCTCTCTAACTTTCTCTCTCTACATTTCTTTCTTTCTTTCTTGCTTGTAAACGAACCAAACCACAAGGAACAATATGTGTTTTGTGCTTATCTAGTATCCTACAGGTATACAAAAGGTAATGATGAATGCAAAGGGTTTCTTCTTCTTTAAGTTCAATTCGAAGAAAGGTGTTGATGATGTTCTTGAAAACGGTCATTGGTTGATTAGAAATGTACCTATTATTCTTAAACCATGGACATTGAACACTAATTTACTTAAAGTGGATTTGACTAACATCCCTGTGTGGGTTAAATTCCATGATGTTCCTCTTGCTATGTTTTCTGATGATGGTCTTAGTCTTCTTGCCACATTGATTGGTACACCGAAACGGTTAGATGCTTATACCAGCCAAATGTGCAAGGAATCATGGGGCCGTAGTAGTTTTGCTAGATGAATGATTGAAGTGAAGTCGGATGAGGTGCTTAGGGATAGCCTCACTGTTGAGATACCTTTACTTGATAAGTCGGGTGTGACTATTGAGAAGATACGGGTTGAATACGAGTGGAAACCACCTCGTTGTGATAAGTGTAAGATATTTGGTCATACACTGAATGACTGTCCTAAAGTTGTTATACCTCCTGTTCAGCCTACTAAGCCTGTTAATGATGGTTTCAAGACTGTCAATAACAAGAAGAAAGGTAAGCAATGCGGTCCTACAATTCCAGGTCAAGGAGGGTTTACTAAACCAGTTGTGGTTAAGCAGTTTTAGTATCGACCCAAAAAGCTTCTCCTGAACCTTAGAAAGTGGATGGCAATAAGAAGAATGATTCTGATGTTGCTAGTTCTATTGGAACGAAAATTTCTACATCTAACGAGTTTGATGCTCTTAATATGGAAGATACAGATGCTTTTGGTATTCCTACTCATGACACCAACAAGGATGTGAATTTTGGTCATACAATGGAAATTAATGAAGATGAGTCTACTAAGACAGGTAATGCATCACAAGAACCCCTTGTGAGTGATTTGAAAGAGAAGGAGTCGGTTGTGGCTCCTAAAACTAGTGCTTCTTGTACTCCGCCGGCCTCTTCTACTAAGAGAGTTAACCCTTTTTCTAAGGTGGGAGAGATCGTGGTTTTTGATTCTGAAGATGAGGTGGTTGCTAACCCGTTTGATGAGTCTGCTAATCTATATGGTGGTGGCCAGGAGTTTGAAGATGATTATGATGACTATGACTATGATGACTACGCGAACCAGGTTTATGATCTTCCAGGGAATTTGGATGCTTTTAATGCCATGTATGGCACCAAGCTTCAAGGTCTTAGGAAGTAATTTTATTTCGTTATGTCCTATGTTATCATTTAAGTAGTGGTTTGTTTTCTTGTTTAGAAAATAGAAAGTATCTTGTTATGTAAGCTTTTTGCCTATGTAATGGGCTGAGATATGGGATTTCACCCATATCCATTGTACTTAAACGTTTTGGTTAATATATTTAACAGGGTGCAGGATTACTCCCCTTTACCCAAAAAAATAATGTCTAAACACGTTATTCTCATCTTTTGATATCTCTATGTTTTGATGATAACAAAATGTGAAAACATATTACGTCAAAATTAACGTAAACAAGTATTTAGTCGATATATCCGATTTCTACGTTTATCACTCTAGGTATGAACAAACAAATTTACAACTTGACAAATTATCAAAGAAGTGAATTGTGTCTTGAACTTCACAATTTTAGCTTGACAAAACTTTCTTTTCAAAAATACATTTTACAAATTATTTTTGAAATATAAAGAAATGTTTTATTTGGGAAATTCATTTCAAAAATCCCCAACTTACCCAAACCAGCTCCAAACTCCCCCAAATAAAATTTCACCACTAAAAACAAAATATGGAGCGTGTTTGTCTGGCACGTTACCACGGTACCACTAAATTTAGTGGTACCGTGTGACAATTAGAGGTGACGTCCCCTTAAAACGGTCAAATTTTCAGTTCCTATAAATACCACTTCAATTCCCAGATTTTGGCCATCCTTTCACACACTTAATTTTCTGTGGTCATATCCTCAATCACCTAAACTCTCCTTTGATCATTAGTTAGTTTTCTTTTGTTTAAAGAGTGATTCTTTCATCCAATCAAGAATCATCTACATACCTCTACTAGTCAAAAGAAGAACACAAAGTATCAAGAAGATACAAAGTGTTGGTGTCATAGTGTAGTGCACTTGCATTACAAGTTGTTTACTTGATTGTATCTTGATATACATCAAGTGTATTAGTGTTTCATAGTTATTGTGTTGATCATTGTGATCTTGTTGAGATCTTGGAGATCTCTTGAGTCTTGAGTGATATAGTATTGATCAAGTGGATCAAGAGTAGGTTGTGAGGATTGTGTGGATCTTGTAAGGATCGTGTAGATTGTGCAAGGATCATGTTGATCGTGTGATAAGTAAGGATCGTGTAGATCGTGTGAGAAGTTAGGATCGTTTGGATCGTGGTAGATTGGTACTAGCTAAGATTAGTACTCGACATCTAGCTTAGTGTCGGAAAATAACGTAAGCGACGTTGTATGGTTTTCTCCGCCTGAAGGGAGTCTTGTTGATATAGTGCTTGGAACTCTCAAGTCGGATACTCGGGGAGTGGAGTAGGGCGAAGAAGAGCTTCTTGACCGAACCACTATAAATCGCGTTGTCTTGGTTTGATCCTTCCATCTCTTCTCTTTACTTACTTATTACATATTTGTGTTAGTATAGTGTTATGTTCACATTGGTGTTGATTGATTTCATCGACAATTGATCTAAGTTTTTCATAAATAAATTTTTATAACTAAAGAAAACAAGTCGGTAAACAATTCAACCCCCCCCCCCTTCTAGTTTCCTACAATTGGTATCAGAGCCAGGTCAGGCAAGTTTTTAAAGTAAACTGTATTTTAAAACTTGAATCGATCAATGGATTTCGACAAATATCAAGAAGGTCAATCTATACAAAGACCACCACTTTTTGAAACTGATTGTTTTATTTATTGAAAAACAAGATTCGAAACGTATGTGAAATCAAAAGACATTGATCTTTGGCATGTTATTACCGATGGTGACTTTAAAACTATTGAAAAAGATCCAATTACTAAAAAGGATCATATTGTATCATATGATCANAAAGACCACCACTTTTTGAAACTGATTGTTTTATTTATTGAAAAACAAGATTCGAAACGTATGTGAAATCAAAAGACATTGATCTTTGGCATGTTATTACCGATGGTGACTTTAAAACTATTGAAAAAGATCCAATTACTAAAAAGGATCATATTGTATCATATGATCAACAAAGCGATAATCTTAAAAGAAAATTAGCCAAAAATGATGAGACTAAAATAGTAATTTACAATGTTTTGCCGAGAAAGGAATTTGAAAGAATTTTTATGTGTAATACGGCAAAAGAAATTTGGAAAACTTTATTGGTCACTCATCAAGGTAATAATCAAGTCAAAGAGAACAAGATTGATCTTCTTATTCAACAATATGAACAATTTTCCGTTCCGGAAGATGAAACCATAGATAGTGCATTTGCTAGATTCAATACTATTATTACTAGTCTTAAAGCTCTTGATGAAGGTTATTCTAGCAAGAACTATGTTAGGAAGTTTCATAGGGCTCTACATCCAAAATGGAGAGCAAAGGTCATCGCCATTGAAGAATCAAAGAACTTGGCGACGTTATCACTTGATGAACTTATAGGAACTTGAAAGTTCATGAAATGATAATCAAGAATGATTCCGATATTGTCAAAAGCAAAAGTGAGAAAGTTAGGTCTCTAGCATTAAAAGCTAAGAAAGAATCTAGTGATGAGGAAAGCTCGTGTCTCGATAGTGAAGATGAAGAGTATGCACTAGCGGTTAGAAACTTTAAGAAGTTCTTTAGAAGAAAAGGTAGATCTACTAGGCAACCTCGTGATGAAAGGAAGTCATTCTCTAAGAACCAAGATGATAAGAAAGGAAAGGGCGATAGGAAATGCTTTAGATGTAGTGATCCCAATCATCTTATTAGAGAATGTCCTAAACCACCAAGATCAAACAACCAAAGAGCCTTTGTAGGAGGTTCTTGGAGTGATAGTGGTGAAGAAGAAGAGGAGAAGCCTAATGACGAAACATGTCT
>LBNU01035869.1:66373-86857 GCA_014162995.1 Artemisia annua | reverse complement strand
TATATATGTATATATATATATATATATATATATATATATATATATATATATAGTCTCTCTATAAAAGTAAAGCTTACCTAAAACTATCCTTACAAACAAATATTATCCGTGGAGTTGAAGCTCACTGAAGATGTTGATAGTGAGAATGCAGATAATACCTAGTTATTAGGACATGATAGGTTACTCTATCACTCGGCAAGTAGGCCCGAAATCATGTTTAATGTCCGCCTTTAGGTTCGTTTATAAGAAGATCTCAAAACTTCTTATATTGAAAACGGTTGAATACGTCACCCGATGTATTCAAGGCATTATACATTTGGGAAGTGCGCGATCCCAAGGAGATTAGTGTAAAGATCATGATTTAGCAATAACTCTGATAGTGTGGGAGATTATGTGGATTGATAATGTACAAGTTATGTTTGTACCTTCATAGGTTGTTTCTAAACTTCTTGGTTCACCAAGAAACAAACAACTTTTACTATCTCCACAACCGAAGCCGATTACGCAAGCGCTGGAAAGGCATGAAATTAAGCACTATAGATGAGACAAGCTCTAATCTTTCGATGATGTTTCCATGACGACATTCCCATGACGCGCTGCTGCAACAAGAAGAAATTGACTTGACCTAAAACTCCATGATAAGCTCGTGTATTAAACAATTCATGATACGTCATCATCTCTGTCACTATGATGTTCAATGAGGAAACATCTCTTTCGAAATGGAATACTCATTTAACAACATCGTTGACATTCCATTTTTAACCCACTCATGACTATTTATGTATTTCATTGGAAATATTTAGGTCATCTCATCGCAATTCTTTCTCGTCGTTCAAATCCTTTGGATCCATTCCCGAAAATCTCTCATGACTATTCAAATATTTCACTGGAAATATTGAAGTCATTCTGCGAATCCTTTTTACGACTATCTACCTATTTCCTCATAGCGTCTAATGTCATCATTCGCAATCAAGTCTAGTTCCTAGTGTCATAAGAATTTATTAGGTATAAATTCTATCCTCGTCTCGAAAAATCTCACTAAATAAGTAAGACATATTCATCAAAAACCAAAATTGGACAGAAAACTGTCACAGCAATGCACAGCACCACTAAAGTGCGCACGGCACCACTAAAATTAGTGGTACCGTGTATCTGCTGAGGCCCGTTTTTCTTCCTTCTTTCCCTCACTATTCACATTCAAAACACAACCAATAACTCTCACCTGCTGTCAAAACCGAACACCACACCAATAATTCAACTACACACTTGTTAATCAAGATCGAGGCATTGCAATTAAGGATAATCATTCACTACATCATACTCAACACTAATTGTAAGTCAATTGAACCTAATTTCTTTTATTTTGATTCTAGGGTTTGTTCATAATCATAAATTCGAATTGGGGCTTTTCAAAATTGATTGAATTTTTATGAAATTAGGACTAGGATTAGACAATGTAGAACCAATATGATTCCCTAAACATAGGATTTGTATGAACCCACTCATATTACTCACCCTAGGTCCGAATTTTTCTATCAAAACTCGAATTAGATTAAATATCCTTTAGCGGAATCATGTCTAGGATACTTGCACTTGGATTAGAAGTGATTAGCACCCCAAGCTTTTCAACTTTAAAATATTTTGGCGCCAAGTTGACGCATTTGCCAAACACCCCAATTCCATTATTTTTCGAAAAAGTTCACACGGCTAGGTTCATGAAATAATTTTTCTTGCATTGTTGATACAAACTAAAAACGTTTTTACATGCATACATGACCTCACAAATATGGGTCGAAATACATAACTAATATGTATTACTCGACATATTTGATTGAGCAAGAGCGAAGTTAGGAGTGTTTGGGTAATTTCATTAGTATTATATTAGAGTCGAACTTACTACACCTCCAAATCGTCTGCATATAGGCACACACCTAACATGTACTCACTAAAAATTGAACATTAAACAAACATGTCTGTATGCTAATATAAAATTTATTTTATATAGGTATCAAAATGCCACACATATATGATTTTGATCATCAGCTAACCAACATCTATATCCCCGAACTCTCATCTGAACCTTACACATGTCAAGAGTTTATTGACCAATACAAAAACGTTGAGTCACGTTATTTTCACGAAGGTCGTGTTCTTAACTCCTCTCTAGTCTTTCAACAACAAATTGAATCTGCCTTTCGGGCCATAGGTTTTGAAAATATTCTCACCATTAATGAATGAATCTGTCCTCGTTTCATTTTGGATTTCTTTCGACAAGTTGACCTCGTACGTAATGA
The DNA here is from genome assembly GCA_014162995.1 of Artemisia annua. NCBI lineage: Eukaryota > Viridiplantae > Streptophyta > Magnoliopsida > Asterales > Asteraceae > Artemisia > Artemisia annua. The sequence continues at coordinate 84,563 of LBNU01035869.1, read as the reverse complement.
GGATCGATCTTTTTCACTGCATTTCTAGATACAAGAATATAGGTTCTCACTTCCTCTTGAGCAATTTGCTCAAATTCTTGGTCTTCCAAATCTTGGGCAATATGCCTACTCTGAAAAGTTTTCGCTTGATTCTTTGAGTCAAGAAGAAAATGGTCCATACCACTCGTATATTCCTTCATCACAAGAACTGATTAATGTTCTTTGTAACGCATCTGAAACCCAAAACCCCAACAGAATTAGAGTCGTCGAACTTTGGTATTTTCTTCAACCCATGGCAGTCATTCTACGTGAAAATGTATTGAGTCTTGTAGGAAACCGTGAGCATCTCCCTGCTTGTTGTGCTCACATGCTTTACTGCATTGTGATTAGACAACCTTATAACCTCGCTTATTTCTTCCCTAAGTGAATCGCTCATGTCCAGGACAAAAGAAACAAAATAATTCCCTATGGGATGTTTCTAACCCGTCTTTACTACTATTACATGACCTCTCATCCATACCTCCAAAGTCGTGCGTATACCCTGGTCAATAGAGTTATGGAACCCTTTAGTGAGTCACACATTTCATCCTTTCTATCTCTCGAAAATGAACCCTATGATACCTCATCGAGTGATGAAGATGAATGAAGACAGGAGAAAATGCTCAAGTCAATCAGAAAGAGGATTAAGAGACTCGAGAAGCAAATCAAGCAGCTAGGAAGTTTGAGGGACTGAACTATGTGTTATTCTTCTAGTTAATTAAGTATTATTATTAAGTATTATTAAGCTAACTACTATAAAGTCTTGTATAAGACTTTAAAACAGTTAAATATACTTAGTATAACACTAACTTTGCATGATCTGAACATTGACAATTTTTGGATGCGTCCTATCATTTTACCATCCAAGAGTTGATTATTAACCATGCATGTACCTTGGTTAGTTTCTATTAATATCTTTTTCCTATATGCATTCCTCTAGATGAGTATTTGCATGCTTAATAGTAGCCTATATATAGATCATCACATGTTGTGATTGTTGTTAGTTGTGTGCATGGTTGTGAAAACCATGTGATTATTCTCAAGAGAATTGAGGTAATGAGATTTGCTGCAAATAGTTCCCCTAGTAAACTCCCTTTAGCCATCCAGAAATAGGCACCACAAGAAAAGTTCGTGTTTTCAAGACACGACACCGTTAAATAGGCCACGGTACCATTAAATTTAATGGTATCGTGCGATGTTTAGTGGTACCGTATCCTGTTTCATAAGCTTTTCACTATTCTCTCTAGACTCCTGCATCCCTAATCTCAAAACCTGCAATGTTTTGCAATTTCTCACACACCTTAAGATTCCCTATCTACACTTAGAACAACCCTATTCACTTTAATTCAAAACCCTCATCACTCATGCCTATATAAGACTTCATCATTGCAAGTTTTTCTTGCACCATTACTTCTACTCCACATTCATCATGTCCTCCTCTCACACCTCAACAAACCACACTTCAAAGAAACCTAGAATCTCGGTGAAGTCACCTTCCAAGGTCAAGTTTACACCACCAAATGATACCATGGTCATTGATTTGACTCATGATGAAGATGGAGCAAATACACCACCATCTCACAACACCCCTAGGTCTACTCCNTCTAACCCGTCTTTACTACTATTACATGACCTCTCATCCATACCTCCAAAGTCGTGCATATACCCTGGTCAATAGAGTTATGAAACCCTTTAGTGAGTCACACATTTCATCCTTTCTATCTCTCGAAAATGAACCCTATGATACCTCATCGAGTGATGAAGATGAATGAAGACAGGAGAAAATGCTCAAGTCAATCAGAAAGAGGATTAAGAGACTCGAGAAGCAAATCAAGCAGCTAGGAAGTTTGAGGGAATGAACTATGTGTTATTCTTCTAGTTAATTAAGTATTATTATTAAGTATTATTAAGCTAACTACTATAAAGTCTTGTATAAGACTTTAAAACAGTTAAATATACTTAGTATAACACTAACTTTGCATGATCTGAACATTGACAATTTTTGGATGCGTCCTATCGTTTTACCATCCAAGAGTTAACTATTAACCATGCATGTACCTTGGTTAATTTCTATTAATATCTTTTTCCTATATGCATTCCTCTAGATGATTATTTGCATGCTTAATAGTAGCCTATATATAGATCATCACATGTTGTGATTGTTGTTAGTTGTGTGCATGGTTGTGAAAACCATGTGATTATTCTCAAGAGAATTGAGGTAATGAGATTTGCTGCAAATAGTTCCCCTAGTAAACTCCCTTTAGCCATCCAGAAATAGGCACCACAAGAAAAGTTCGTGTTTTCAAGACACGACACCGTTAAATAGGCCACGGTACCATTAAATTTAATGGTATCGTGCGATGTTTAGTGGTACCGTATCCTGTTTCATAAGCTTTTCACTATTCTCTCTAGACTCCTGCATCCCTAATCTCAAAACCTGCAATGTTTTGCAATTTCTCACACACCTTAAGATTCCCTATCTACACTTAGAACAACCCTATTCACTTTAATTCAAAACCCTCATCACTCATGCCTATATAAGACTTCATCATTGCAAGTTTTTCTTGCACCATTACTTCTACTCCACATTCATCATGTCCTCCTCTCACACCTCAACAAACCACACTTCAAAGAAACCTAGAATCTCGGTGAAGTCACCTTCCAAGGTCAAGTTTACACCACCAAATGATACCATGGTCATTGATTTGACTCATGATGAAGATGGAGCAAATACACCACCATCTCACAACACCCCTAGGTCTACTCCACCACCAAATGCTCCATCTAAAACATCCTCTAGTGGATTCACATCTTCACCTTCATCATTTAACTCTAGGCATTGAATTTACAATGAAATGGCTACTCCATCATCACCTTCACTTTCACTAGCCCCATCATCTCCTATCATGAATCAACCCGTTCAACTTGAACCGGTTGACATACATAGTGCTAATTGCCTATGTTGTATCCACAACCGTAACCTCGTCTCCTATTTAAGGGATGAACTTTACCACATGTTCTCTTATGTGGAACATCTTTTGACACCACCTCAAGGATCCATCATACCAACTACTCCTCCAACCAATAGCCCAAGCAACTAAGCTTTTATGTTTAGTCATCATCAATAAAAAACTTAGGAACCCTTTTGAGAGTCAAGAAGCAAATCTTAGGACCTCAATGTCACTTGAGAATGTGACATGTTTCTTGTAATTGTCTACTTGTCTAGTTATTGTAATCATACTTTATGTATGATCTTTTATTAATGAATGCATTGGCTTGTTTTATTTTCTATTCTCTTTATGGTTGGATTATTTTTCTTTGGCCACTTAGCCTTCTTATTATATGGATGGATATTTGTCAAAATTGCTACTTGTTAGATATTGTATATATGTTATCTAACCTTGTTTTGTAGCAATAACCATTGCTCGATTCCTTGGTATGCTCCAAATGAGGGGGAGTATATATCAAGGGGGAGCTTTGCAAGTCTTTTTGCTTCGACAAAAAGGGGGAGAAGTGGGATAAAACTCACACTAAAAACTTGTCGAAACTAGTTTTTCACATAAAATGAGTTTATGTTTTGTCATCATCAAAAAGGGGGGAGATTGTTGATGCAAATAATGTCTAAAAACGTTATTCTCATCTTTCGATATCTCTATGTTTTGATGATAACAAAGTGTGAAAACATCTTACGTCAAAATTAACGTAAACAAGTTTTTAGTCGATATATCCGATTTCTACGTTAATCACACTAGGTATGAACAAACAAATTTACAACTTGACAAATGATCAAAGAAGTGAATTTGTGTCTTGAGCTTCACATTTTTAGCTTGAAAAAATTTTCTTTTCAAAAATACATTTTACAAATTATTTTTGAAATATAAAGAAATGTTTTATTTGGGAAATTCATTTCAAAAATCCCCAACAGCTATATTTTACCCAAACCAGCTCCAAACTCCCCCAAATAAAATTTCACTACTAAAAACAAAATATGGAGCGTGTTTATCTAGCACGGTACCACTAAATTTAGTGGTACCGTGTGACAATTAGTGGTGTCGTCCCCTTAAAACGGTCAGATTTTCAGTTCCTATAAATACCACTTCATTTCCCAGATTTTGCCCATCCTTTCACACACTTAATTTTCTGTGGTCATATCCTCAATCACCTAAACTCTCCTTTGATCATTAGTTAGTTTTCTTTTGTTTAAAGAGTGATTCTTTCATCCAATCAAGAATCATCTACATACCTCTACTAGTCAAGAGAAGAACACAAAGTATCAAGAAGATACAAAGTGTTGGTGTCATAGTGTAGTGCACTTGCATTACAAGTTGTTTACTTGATTGTATCTTGATATACATCAAGTGTGTTAGTGTTTCTAGTTATTGTGTTGATCATTGCGATCTTGTTGAGATCTTGGGAATCTCTTGAGTCTTGAGTGATATAGTATTGATCAAGTGGATCAAGAGTAGATTGTGAGGATTGTGTGGATCTTGTAAGGATCGTGTAGATTGTGTGAGGATCGTGTTGATCGTGTGATAAGTAAGGATTGTGTAGATCGTGTGAGAAGTTAGGATTGTGTGGATCGTGGTAGATTGGTACTAGCTAAGATTAGTACTCGACATCTAGCTTAATGTCGGAAAATAACGTAAGCGACGTTGTACGGTTTTCTCCGCCTGAAGGGAGTCTTGTTGATATAGTGTCTATGCATGAAATACTACCTTAAAATCGATAACGCACATACGATTCACGTTTCTAAAGACGTTCAAGCTTGTTACCGTATAGGAGATTAGCCAGTTTTCTCTAGTCTAACGTAGATGAAACATTCACCCAAATACAATCACAACATACACATCACATGATAATCAATAGTTAGGTTTCATTAGATCTAAGCAAACACAAAGTAAATTAGCCTAGCATGTTGAAAGAAAGAGAAGCACAAGCATAAATCACACAACACATAGACATATTGTATAAATAAAGACTTATCTTGGATTAAACAAGCAAGTTAGAGGGGTTAGGATACCCTCTAAGGTCTCTAATACACGAACTAGGGTTTAACTCTAAAGTTCTCCACTCCAAAATTCGATTTATGGTTCCACTAGGTTCTCTCAAAATAAAGAAAAATCGTTCTATATATATATAGAAAACGCGGGCTGACGGCGTCAGCCCAATAGGTGACGTCGTCAGATCAGCGATTAGGGTTTTCTGACGGCCTTCCTTGACGTGGTCATAATTGCTGGTTCCAGATCTGACGGCCTTGGTTGACGGCGTCACCAAATTGCACTACAAACTCTCTGGCCCGTCACGAGTATTTTTCCAATTCTGGACTTCACTTGTTCCTGACGGCGTCACCTTGTAGAGTGTGACGGCGTCACCTTCTGTAATCTTCAAGGTCTTTTGAGTTTTTGTTGTTTTCCGCACTTTTTCACTCCGAAAACGCCCGAAAATGCTTCTTTTGTGATTTTCCCTTCAAAAGTACCTAAAATGAGAAAAGAAACGACTTTGGGTGAAATCCAAACCAAAAACATACGAATTAGGACTCAAACCGACCCCTAAAAACATAACATTTTTCGTCTCATCAATATCTCTATGTTTTGATGATAACAAAATGTGAAAACATCTTACGTCAAAATTAACGTAAACAAGTTTTTAGTCGATATATCCGATTTCTACGTTAATCACTCTAGGTATGAACAAACAAATTTACAACTTGACAAATGATCAAAGAAGTGAATTTGTGTCTTGAACTTCACATTTTTAGCTTGAAAAAACTTTCTTTTCAAAAATACATTTTACAAATTATTTTTGAAATATAAAGAAATGTTTTATTTGGGAAATTCATTTCAAAAATCCCCAACAGCTATATTTTACCCAAACCAGCTCCAAACTCCCTCAAATAAAATTTCACCACTAAAAACAAAATATGGAGCGTGTTTATCTGGCACGGTACCACGGTACCACTAAATTTAGTGGTACCGTGTGACAATTAGTGGTGTCGTCCCCTTAAAATGGTCAGATTTTCAGTTCCTATAAATACCACTTCATTTCCCAGATTTTGGCCATCCTTTCACACACTTAATTTTCTGTGGTCATGTCCCCAATCACCTAAACTCTCCTTTGATCATTAGTTAGTTTTCTTTTGTTTAAAGAGTGATTCTTTCATCCAATCAAGAGTCATCTACGTACCTCTACTAGTCAAGAGAAGAACACAAAGTATCAAGAAGATACAAAGTGTTGGTGTCATACTGTAGTGCACTTGCATTACAAGTTGTTTACTTGATTGTATCTTGATATACATCAAGTGTGTTAGTGTTTCATAGTTATTGTGTTGATCATTGCGATCTTGTTGAGATCTTGGGAATCTCTTGAGTCTTGAGTGATATAGTATTGATCAAGTGGATCAAGAGTAGATTGTGAGGATTGTGTGGATCTTGTAAGGATCGTGTAGATTGTGTGAGGATCGTGTTGATCGTGTGATAAGTAAGGATTGTGTAGATCGTGTGAGAAGTTAGGATTGTGTGGATCGTGGTAGATTGGTACTAGCTAAGATTAGTACTCGACATCTAGCTTAATGTCGGAAAATAACGTAAGCGGCGTTGTACGGTTTTCTCCGCCTGAAGGGAGTCTTTTTTATATAGTTCTTGGAACTCTCGAGTCGGATACTCGGGGAGTGGAGTAGGGCGAAGAAGAGCTTCGTGACCGAACCACTATAAATCTCGTTGTCTTGGTTTGATCCTTCCATCTCCTCTCTTTACTTACTTATTACATATTTGTGTTAGTATAGTGTTATGTTCACATCATCGACAATTGAATCTAAGTTTTTCATAAATAAATTTTTATAACTAAAGAAAACAAGTCGGTAAACTATTCAACCCTCCTTCTAGTTTCTCACAGAAATGTTGTAATAACCCGCTTTAGACCATGAGGCGAAGATGGAAGAAATAAAAAACGAGGCTAAGGCGACGGCGCAGTTAATCAACACTCAAACAAAGAACAAGAACATGAAGATGTTTGCAACAAACACCGAGGGGATGGATCCACAAGACGTGGCTATTATCGAGGAGGCCAAAGGTGAAATTCAAGCCAAATATCGTCGCCGAAACTAGTTTAATTAATTTACTTTTATTTTTGTGTCTTTTTCTTATTTTTATGTTTTTTTTTTATTTTGTTAGTGAAATTTTAATTTTAGTTTAATTTGTGTATTATTTGAATAAATGACTAAAAAGAGCGATGAGTGTTTTTTACTTAAGTTAGAAGAAAAAAGGCTGATATCACAACATTTTTTGCTATAACACGACCATATAACACGACCCTATACCTTGATCATAATTATTGTCATTGACAAACTCCACTTTTAGCCCAAAATCATTTCATTTTAATTTCGGTATTTACACAATATGACACCAAAATATTCATAAAAATCACACTTCAGAGCTGGGGTATCGTCGTGTGAAAGGCTAGCGCCAAGCTAGCAAGCCCAAAAAGATGAACGGCGCAATGTACCGGTTGTCGCGCCAACAGTGGTGGCGCCGTAGCCACCAACCAGCGCCATTCTTTTTTTTTTCAGGCGGCAAGAAGGAGAAGAAGAAGTAGGTTTTGTATTTTTTATTTTATTTTTTACTTTTTCATTTTATAGCCTTGTTTGAATATTTACATTTTAAGTTCATTTGGCACTTTTTTTACATCGTTAGTCCCTAAGTTATTTATTCTTTTTTTATTATTATTATTATTAGTTAATCTAATGTGTTTTAATTTTAATTTTATATATCTTTAAATTATGTAAATGAAAAAATAATAAATAAAAAATGGCCAACGGCACCACATTTTGTGGTGCCAACGGTAACGGCACAAAATGTGGTGATAAAGGGTTTCTGATGTCGTTGAGTGTTTTGCTGACGTGGCAGTACTTTTTAAGAACGACACGAGAAGAACGACTCCACGATACCCACCGCTCTGAAAATGCGACAAATAAACGTGAATAAAAGGGATTGTTTATAATCTATAGCCAAACTTTCATGAAAAAAGTAGACAAGGAGCAAGTAGGTCCATTGTCGTTGACAATGCTAAAGCAATTTGTATGACGGGACCAATTCCCGCAAAGATTATTAACCAACTATTTGATATATGCAAAACATTTTTTACATTTAAAGGAACATAAATTGATTAACTTCCGTATGGAAAAACAAAATCACGGAAATTGGTGAAGGAACTAACCTCTTTCCCCAGGTACCAGTCGGGAGAGGATCTTCTCAAGTTGTTGGGACAACTTGAGTCAAGTTAGAGGATCTACAACCATTATATTAAAATCAAAGGTTAAGAATCCATATCTTTGTAGTAAATCTTAAACTTTGATTTTTTTCTAATGGTTGAAGATCCTCTAACTTGACACTCGTATCACTCTATTAGTTTTCTTGCCTTTTCAGCCATAGTTTTGTTTTCAGGATGCGTTTGCTACATGGTTTTTGAACCATGAAAACAGAGTGAGCCCCAATAGTATGTATTTAGTAATATTTACATTTTAAGTTCATTTGACACTTTCTTTACATCGTTAGTCCCTAAGTTATTTATTCTTTTTTTTATTATTATTAGTTAATCTAATGTGTTTTAATTTTAATTTTATATATCTTTAAATTATGTAAATAAAAAATGGCCAACGGCACCACATTTTGTGATGCCAACGGTAACGGCACAAAATGTGGTGATAAAGGGTTTCTGGTGTCGTTGAGTGTTTTGCTGACGTGGCAGTACTTTTTAAGAACGACACGAGAAGAACGACTCCACGATACCCACCGCTCTGAAAATGCGACAAATAAACGTGAAAAAAGGGATTGTTTTATAATCTATAGCCAAACTTTCATGAAAAAAGTAGACAAGGAGCAAGTAGGTCCTTTGTGGTTGACAATGCTAAAGCAATTTGTATGACGGGACCAATTCCGGCAAAGATTATTAACCAACTATTTGATATATGCAAAACATTTTTTACATTTAAAGGAACATAAATTGATTAACTTCCGTATGGAAAAACAAAATCACAGAAATTGGTGAAGGAACTAACCTCTTTCCCCAGGTACCAGTCGGGAGAGGATCTTCTCAAGTTGTTGGGACAACTTGAGTCAAGTTAGAGGATCTACAACCATTATATTAAAATCAAAGGTTAAGAATCCATATCTTTGTAGTAAATCTTAAACTTTGATTTTTGTCTAATGGTTGAAGATCCTCTAACTTGACACCCGTACCACTCTATTAGTTTTCTCGCCTTTTCAGCCATAGTTTTGTTTTCAGGATGCGTTTGCTACATGGTTTTTGAACCATGAAAACAGAGTGAGCCCCAATAGTATGTATTTACTAAAGGGTACGGGTTTAAATAAAAGAATTTGCAGGTACATGAAATGGAAAGACGACAGATTCGTAGTCCCCGGGTAACCTAAACAGTGAAACCTTATGAAAAAATAAAAAGGAAAGACAGCAAGCCCACCACTAACATTGGTTTATTCAAAGCCGACCCACACAGAGTCACCAATCACGCCTCAATTTCTGTAAATGGACGTTTACGTGATCTATCGGGAGGTCTTAAGCTTTTCCAGAAAGGTCTTAAGCTTTTCCAAAAAGCTCCAATTTTGAAGTGAAGTTTCAGCCTATTCGATATCAGTTTCTCTTAAATAAGCCAATACGCCTCCTATCCAAACATTTTTTCCTTTAGCTTATTGTGTCATAAACGTGATTACAATTTAATACCACAATATCACCATTAGATTATCAGATAATGAGAATCAGTTTGGTTACAACCACTCAACCAAACACACAATAATAATCACTTACGGAATGCAGTCCCATAATCAAAAGTATTGTGAGTCAACACTAAACAGATACTACTGATATGTCAACAGAATGGAGCAATGAAGCAACTTTCATTTAAATTGTTATATAACGCTATTAAGTCTATACTGTCAGCATGAATGCTGCAAATTAAAAGGCAGCATTACAATAAACATACCAACTGGCGATCATCTAAAAGTTTATTTATAGGCTTATAGCTAATAATCCTAAAGAGAAAGGATATGTAACAACATACAAACCATTACCGAATTTGTATCAACTACAGTTCGTGCATCGAACAAGTCCATTCTCATTACAATCAGTACATTTCACAGTCACAGTCGATCCCACTAGTTCTCCATCCACCTCTTTCTCCAAAACCTTCACCATCTTACAGCTTCCACTACAGCCAAAACACGGCAAAAATCTTGCACCACCACAAACCTCACACACATACCCTGCTTTCGACTTCGGCAACCCTTCAAGCAATTCACCCAAACACCCGTCTTCCACAATCCTCAAACACTCATCAACTCCACCTATATACCTCCCTTTCACAAACACTCTAGGCGGCACCATTTCCGCCTTTTCCTTACCCTGCATTAACTCCCATAACTCGTCCCTAAACCCCCGATCCATCGATATATCTTTCTCACAATAAAACACCCCAAACCCATCCAAAACCGCTCTAACCGCATTACACGCCTCAAAAGTCCTCCTTACACCTCTCAAACTAGTCGTATAAATCACCACTTTTTCCTCACCATCAGGTGGACACAACTCCTCAAACCCATCCAAAAAACTCGATTTCGCAACACGGGCTTTGTTCAAAAACACATCTTTATCACTAGACCTCAAATTTCCTGGAAAAAAAATTGAATCTTTATGATAAGGACTTGCAATTTCATCAAATTTCCCATCTTTTTCACATGGGCCTAATTTTTTTGGCCCAAAAAATGAATCTTTAACATCAAGATCCAATTTTTTATAAAAATTAGGATCTTTCTGACATGGGTTTGAGTCATTTTGAAGTAAAAATAAATCTTTTCCACATGGGTCTAATTTTTTTTGCATAAAAATCGGATCTTTATGAAAGCAAGGATCTTTCTGACATGGGTTTTTGTTTTCTTGAAAAAAGATTGGATCTTGAAAATCTTGGTAAAACTTAGGGTTAGGGTTAGGGTTAGGGTTTGGTTTTTCTTGCTCTTTATCCAAAAGGGTATATCTAAAAGGGGAAGGTTTAGATGGTTGTGGTGAGAATCTAAAGCTATCAGTATTGGAATCAAGTCCATCCATAAGTTCCCATGTGTTAATAACTTCTGGTGATGGTGGTATAGTGGTTGGTGATGATGAAGGGTCAAGTGTTAATAAGCCATAAGTAGTGGATGTTAATGACACAATGTGGTGGCTTAATGTGGTTGTAGTGAAATCATCATCTTGGTTTAGTAAATGTGATGAAACACAGCCCATTTTTGGTTTAGAAAAAATTTGGTATTTTTTTGGTTTTGATTTGAAAAAGTGTTTGGTAAAAAAAATGGGTTGTTTTTGGGTGATGAATAAAATTTGTTTTGAAAATGTTTTGGTTTATGGGTTTTAGCGCCTGAAAATTTGTTTATTATTTGAAAAAATTTGGGAAGGAGGGTGGATTGTTACAGTGAAATTGAAGGCTTGTGCTGTCATTTTCTTGGGTTTGGGCAACTTTATGTTTTGGAATGAACCATGTGAGGATAGTTTAATTCACATTTGTTTATTTTTTGTTTTTTATAACGTGTAAGATTTTCTTCTAATTAATGAAAGATACAGTCGGTTGATAAGTTTCCATTGTTTGGGTACCGGGGTGTTTCTTTTACTCACTATCAGGGTATCCGCGCGTTGTGACGACAGATACTCTAAAATAAAAATTTTCAGTAAATCATATATTTTAGTTTATTATGCTCTTTTTGATAATAAATTTACGGATATCAAAAATTTCATGTTACGTATTTTAACTCCTTAACTAAGGAATTTATTTCGTCTTTCTAGATCTTTTTTAAAGCGATTCGTATAACATGAACTCGTTTGACTCGTGCCCGTTCGAGCTCAAGCCCATTTGACCCGTTGCCCGTTTGAGTTTGAATATTTGTATAATGTGCTTTATTATTTGTATTAGTGACATTTATTGCATAAATTGTGTTTAAGTTGGTTATATAATATGCTTGATAATTGTATTTCTTATCTAAAGAGTGTTTTAATAAATGTATTTATTAAACAGTTAATTAATTGACTGCATTAAATATCTTCACTACATTAATACATTAAAATGGTGTTTTGTCTTTTTAATATGTACATTAAAGTGATGTATATTACGCTTTTTGTTTTGTAAGTCTGAAAATTAAAAGTAAAGTGTCTTCGTGCATTATATGTAATATAGATATGTATGATGGTTTAACGGGTTAATCTCGAAACCATTTATGACCTCTCCGAACAGCCTTAAATATATACAACTAGCGACATTTGAACTATTAACCTCTCAAAGAAAACTAACAATTTTTACTACTATGTTATTTAGTGATGTTTAGTCACATCCATTATTAAAATAAAACGATTGTGATTTTAGCTAATTGAAATGGACAACAAAATTTGGGGTTTACTTGTCGGGACGTCAAAATGACTTAACCGTCCCTCATGAAGATGGTAAAAGGTTTCGTATCTCATTCAATATCACCAAACAATACATATAGTCAGTAAACCATAACTAGTGACATTCGGGCTTTTGCCCATACAAAATACATTCGGTACAACACTTAAACTGGTACGAAACTCCTCAAACAAAGTAGAAGGCAAGCGTTTAACGAAAATATCCGCATACTGATAACGTGAAGAAACATGACGAACTCGAACCTGACCAGCAGCAACCAAATTTTTAACAAAATGAATTTCCACCTCTATATGCTTGGTACTTTGATGTTGAACCGAATTAGAAGATAGATATACAGCATTATACCAGGGTCGATGTCTAATACCATGTAAGATGGTAGAAAGTTTCGTATCTCATTCAATATCACCGAACAATACATATAGTCAATGAACCCTAACTAGTGACGCTCGAGCCTTAACTCATAAAAAATACACTCGGGCCAATACTAAACATATGACTAACACCTCGAACAACAATTATTTGATTTTATCTTGCAAGTTTAGATGTGTAGTTTTTTGTTAAAAAGATATGCATACATGTTGTGAAATGAAAATTTGTAAGGGTGGTGGCAATGTTGGCTAACCATGCCTAAAACTAAATTGTAATTAGCCAATAGATTCATTCCAACTAGTTTCATGCCTAATCATGCCTAATTACTTATTTTTAGTGGCAATGTGATGTCTAACCATGCCTAAAACTAAATATGAACGTTGTAATATAGGTGGCCGAGTTTAATGCTTCTCAACGGGTAAATAATTATGGCCAACGTTCAAAAAATTAAATGTTACACATTATACCGAATCGGTATACTTTACCGATTGATATACCGAATCTATCATGCCGACCCTTTGGCAATGTGATGCCGATTTTGCCAAATGATGCCGATCAAAAAACAATACGTTGCCAGTACCCTAAATGTCCTTTTATTTATTATGATTAAATTGCCGTAGCAAACGAAGGTGGTGTTGATTTGTTGCGTATGAAATCACAATGTGTATGTGGCATGTGAATGACTATATGGGTTAAGTAACAATATGACAACATACTCTCTATGCAACACGTGCACACTTGCGTACTAAGCATCCAACCAATGACGAACGCCAAACACCTCGCACACAAGTGTTCAATGCATTTTGATCAATGTCGACTAGGACATGGGCTACTTTTTGTCTCGCCTTATATCATCAATTTTTAAGAAGTGTTTCACGTTTGGTTACGTGTTAACATCGCTACTGACGCTACATTCATCTAGACCGGATTGTAGAGATTTATATGAAAGGAGTTTAAGTTCCTGGATATTTGTATAGAGCCACAATCATGTAGAAAATGGAAGGATAGCTCACTTTCTACAAAGTCTAAAAACGATATCTTATCCCAAGTCCCAACGCGTGTCTTCCGCACTTTCACATTACGTCATTTTCTTCTCCCCTTTCCGGCCCGTTTTCTTATTCCCTCTTTCCAACCCTTCTTTTCTTCCCGTAGAGCCTCGGTATGTTAACGCAACCCTTGCGTTATGGCCTACGTGGCATGTTGAGTTATGGCGTTATGATACCGGGGGTTGTGTTTGCGTTACCCCATGCTTTGCCTTGGCAACGCTCGTTAACTAGCGGCACATGTAAAAAAATAAAAATAAAAAATAAAAAATAAAAAAATTACAATACAGGCCCTTATAAGGGGTTTTTTTTTAAGAGAAATGGGCCCAAAATGTTGAGTTATGATAAAAGGTGTTTTTTGTGATTTAAGATTAAAATGTTAAAGTTTATGTGGCACTGAGTTATGGCATAACCCTTGGTCATGATACCAAGTGCTATTATTCATATCTTTTACAACTTTTTTCTCCAAATTCATTTTCAAATCATTCAAAATCATAAAATTAAGTTTAATTTTTGTTTATTTGCATCATAAATCCGTTCAGTCGCTACAAGTTACAATAATTTTCAAAAATTAGAAGTTCAACAAAACTAGAGTTTACTAAGAGCACACGGCTTCAACACAGTACACTCATTCACTTTAAGTGTTCAATGCATGTTGATCAATGTCGACTAGTACATGGACTAATTTTTGTCTTGCCATATATCATCAATTTTTAAGAAGTGTTTCACGTTTGGTTCCATGTTAACATCAGTACATTCATCTAGACCGTGGACCAAAACCATGTTTTAAACATATTTTTGTCATGCATTCCATAGTAAACATGCAGATATATTTACTCGGTACAATAACATAATACGTGCGTTCGGCTGATGTGGACGATGTTGAAGCCGCGTTACCATATCAGCTTGGGCTGCGTTACGGTGGCGTTATAACTCAAGTTATTGTAGTATAACTTGGGAGAGGAAACGAAGCTATGCCCAAGTTACCATACCCCACCCCGCATTATGCCCCGTTATGCCAAAGTTACCGTAATTTATATTTTTTTAAGTGAGTCCCAAAAGGTGGTGTTGAGGTGGTGTTATGATAAGGGGTGATTTCTTGGTGTTAAACGTTTTGGTGTTGAAGTGATGTGACGCTAAGATGGTAACATATTTTTGGTACCTAGAGCTCTCAGTGTAGATTGTAGAAACTTATATGAAAGGAGTTTAACGCTGTGTTCTTGAGATAATTATACAAGAGAAAAGAAAAGAAGTGGGAAGAAATTGAAAAAAGTTGTGTTTTCAAGATTTTTTAAAAGAAGAAAGGAAAAGAAGTGGGGAGAATTGGGAAGAAGATGCTGTGGTTTTTTTGGTATAACAAGTTCCACCCAGATTTGGGAAGAAAGGGAAAGAAGAGAAGTGATCTCTTATCTCTTCTTTTCTTTTATGAAGCCATATCAAGAATATAGCGTAAGTTCATGGATATTTGGGTAGAGTCACAATCATGTAGAAAGTGGAGGGAAAGCTCACTTACTACAAAGTCTAGAAACGGTATCTTATCTCAACACGTGTCTTTCGCACTTTCACATTTCGCCCTTTTCTTCTCCCTTTTCTAGCCTGCTTTCTTGTTCCCTCTTTCCGGCGCTTATTTTCTTCCCTTATTTCATATCTTTTACAACTTTTTTCTCCAAATTCATTTTCAAATCATTCAAAATCATAAAATTAAGTTTATATATTTCTTGATTTGCATCATAAATCCGTTCAATTGCCACAAATTACAACAATTTTCAAAAATTAGAAAGTTCAACAAAATTAGAGTTTCATTGACTTTAAGTCAAGACGAAAGTACTATGTCAATTATTGATTAACAAACCTTAATTAACTTCATGTTACTTCAAATTCTTCATCTTCTTATGTTTTTCTTTTAGTTTTTGAAACAAATTAAGTGTTTGTGAAAGTGGCCATAAAATGTATGATAAATGTCTCAATGAAGTAATTTAGTGATTTTTAGAGTTTGAAGATGTTCAATAGAATGTAAATGTTTAAATAATCGATAAAAGCTTCACTCTTTGATGAAAAAAAATCAAAGTGTGATGTTTTCAACAATGATGAACAATGTCTAACATGTAATGAATAAAACTTTGAATGTGCAATTGTGCATCACATAATGTTAATCATGTAAGTGTTCATCATAGAATGTTTATCAAATTAAATGTTAATCACATAATGACGTCAAAGAAAATTAGTTTCAAGTTCATCAAATAATTACCAGATGGCCAAGTAGGATTTGGAGTGTTTATGGTGAAGAAACCGAGTTTGAATGAATTGAGGATGTGAATTTTGTGATTATTTTTACTTTTTTTTAAGTTGTTATCTTCAGTAACTCAACCAACTTGTTAAGTTCATCAAGTAATGTTTATCAAAAGAATGTCTCTTATGTTCATCAATCTATGTTTATTGATACTAAATGTTTGTAGTTGTTTAATGTTTATTAATCTATGTTCCACCGACAGATACTAAAACGAGTGTTGGATTCAAAGTTGGGGTTGATTATAAATTAACTCATCATACTCATGAGTATGAAACGTTGATTTGTTCAGAAAAGAAACGAGACAAGAAAACATCTTTGATTACAATTTAAAGGAACAACCTCAAAAAGACTAAGATCCAATTTCATGTATCAATACAAATGTTATCGGTTTCTTTATCATGAATCTAAATTTATCAATACGAAATGTTCATCAATAGTTTGTCCATAAGTTTGTCAAATACCCAATGTTTATCAATCATTGTCTAAATGTTCATCAATTAATATTCATCAATCATAGTACGAATGTTTAGCAATTAATATTGCTCAATCATGGTCTGAATGTTCATCAATCATAGTCTGAATGTTCTTCAATCATGGTCTGAATGTCCATCAATAAATAGTTATCTTAGATGTTCATTATACCTGGTAGATCGTGACTTGTATGAAAAAATGAAAGAAGGAAGAAACAAATGTTAAGTGGGGACGCCATTCGTAAACTTTTTAAAAGAGAGCGAACTTTCTATTTGATCCACGCTCCCGCATCACCAACGCAACTCAAACGCTCATTATACGCATTGCTTGTTAAGTGTCGATGTTTCAGTTGGACGATCCTGTAATTAGGTCGGTGATGAACAAGACTCAAATAGCTAAACTATCACAAATGGTTGGTGTCTGGAGTTTATCTAATTTGATGGTGCAAACAGAGTGACTTGGTCTAATATTCCACTGGTTAGACATATGAACTTTCCTGATTAACTAAACAAAGTAGGTTTTCTTTATTTACAACAGCCGCCGAAGGAGATGGCGACGCTTTAAGGTGTGATCAGAGTTCAGATTGCAAAGAAGCAAGCTACCGTCACTCTTGACAAACTTGATGTCTTTTTGCAAACTAGAAAGGAGGCCAACCCATTCCATGACATGATAGAGCCTCAAGAAATATCGCATCTCGAGGAATCATTAATTCGATATAGACATGCCAGAAACATATAGGCGTTTTTCGATCATCTCCAGTAGACAAGATTAGTAAGCTTTCTAGTCATTGATATATAACACAACTGACTACATGGTAAGTAGTCATTTACTATCACATTAACACAAAATAATACAAAAGTAACAAAGCAAGTTAAATGCTTTACTTCCCCTTCGGAAACATGATATAATAAAACAAAAGACCAACAGGTTATTAGTGAGTTTGCAAACAAAAGCATGAAAAAGTGGATACACAAAAGCTGAATTCACCTAATGAAACTAAACCCATGATCCCCACCACCTTCACACGAGCCACTGGTAGTTGTGCTATTGCTATATCCATGATGAGGAAACACCTCACTTTGCGGCGAGTTCATGGTCCCAGCAATTCCTAGACACAAAGCTTCACCTAATGGTCCACCGGGTGTTGACCCCAAACTGGTCCAGGAATCTTGGTTCACCCACTGGTGTTGCGGCTTGTACACATCTTCAAACTTATTCCTATCAACATTTAACAATCCAACGGCCATTTGATAGCTCTCATCATCAAACTCGATACCACTCCCACCAGATTGCATTGACAGAGTAAGAGAACAATCATCAACAGACTTCCCAATTGTTGACCATGCACCAATACCAGCATCACCAGTAGTGTTTAAGTAAGGATTGTTATGGTCCAATAAGTAGGATTTATGCTGATGATTACCCTTTGAATCTTGTTTTAAAAGCTGGCCACCTTTTGATATTGGTTGCTCAAAGCGGTTGTTTGATTGAGACAAGGGGAACAAATCATTCTTCATGAACAAGTCGCTGCACCTTCATATATTACGA
>LBNU01035869.1:0-60930 GCA_014162995.1 Artemisia annua | reverse complement strand
TTTTTTATGTTTTCGTCCGATTTTTTACGTTTTCGTCTGTTTTTTTACGTTCTCATCCGTTTTTTACATTTTCCTCCGATTTTTTACGTTTTTGTCAGTTGTTTTACGTTTTCCTCCGATTTTTTACGTTTTCGTCCGTTTTTTACGTTTTTGTACCTTTCTTTACGTTTTCGTCCGATTTTTTTACGTTTTCGTCCGATTTTTTACGTTTTCATCTGTTTTTTACGTTTTCGTCCGTTTTTTACATCTTCCTCCGATTTTTTACGTTTTCGTCCGTTTTTTATGTTTACCTCCGATTTTTTTACGTTTTCATTTGTTTTTTACGTTTTCGTCCTTTTTTAACGTTTTCGTCCGACTTTTTATGTTTTCCTCTGATTTTTTACGTTTTCTTCTTTTTTTTACGTTTTCCTCCGATTTTTTACCTTTCCATCTATATTTTTACGTTTTCGTTTGTTTTTTTTTTATACTTTTTCGTTATTTTTTATGTTTTCATCCGTTTTTCTAAGTTTTTTTTCCCTTTTTTAAGTAAAAATTGGACCAAAACTAAGAAAAACATACAAAATGGACGAAAATATCAAAAAACGGATGGAAGCTTAGAAAAACGGACGAAAACGTAAAAAACGGACGAAAACGTAAAAAATCGGAGGAAAACGTATAACAACGGACGAAAACGTAAAAAAAGGGACGAAAACGTAAAAAATCGGAGGAAAACGTAAAAAAACGGACGAAAGCGTAAAAAATGGAAGAAAATATAAAAAATCGGACGAAAACGTAAAACATCGGACGAAATCGTAAAAAATCAGACGAAAATGTAAAAAATTCGGACGAAAACGTAAAAAAAGGGACGAAAACGTAAAAAACGGACGAAAATGTATAAAACGTGTAGGGAAACCAAATTTTGAGTTAATTAGAAATGACCGTTAGTAAAAGGACTAACGTTGCAAATGATCGTTTGGTTAATGGACTAACTTTGCCACTTGAGGACTACGAGCTAACGGAGAAGATAACGACATTTAGCGATAAGGACTAATAGTGGTACATAGTTTCAGGATAAGGACTCAATTGGTGCAATTGAAAAGATAGGGACTCTATTAGGGATTTTGGCCAAACCACAGGGACGAACCATGTAATTTACTCTATTTTTTTCTGTGTTATATAATACTTGATGAAATATTATACCAGTGAAAAATACACTTAAAACTCAATCCATTCATATATTTTGCATCAAGTATTATATAACACCCGCAACAATAGATAAGGTCAAAGTTGATCCAGTTTGACTCTGAAAAGTCAAACTGGACACTTATTTTGGGTCGGAGGTGTTATATAATAATTTATCCCAAGAATATCGAAGTTATAGAGTAAGATTTATATAATAATTTAACCCTTTTTAGTTTACATCCAATAATGTAGGTGCATCTCGTGTTTATGTCACATCCGTACATGGGGCTCCATCATGTTTTTTGTCTTTGAATTAAACAGTTACTCGTAACTCTATAAATTCAAAGTCATTTTATTTTAGAGTTTACTTAAAGGGGAAGTTATACATACCTCCAAAAATACTTATTTATTTTTTATTATGTTTGTATTAAAAAAAGTATAAAATTGAAAGTATAGAACATAAAATATAAAGTTTAATAAGTCAAAAGTATTAAATTGACAGAAAATACGAAACAGAAACCGATAAGAAACTGTGTTATTTGTAAAAAGAGTAGAACAAAGGGGTAGAGGACAAAATAAGGTGAACCAAGGGGTACGAAAACATATCCCTTACTTAAATCGTTCTTATAGTTTATTTGGTATTACGGTTTTATTCCTTCAAGTCTTCAACTTTACTTTCTTTTCACGCGTCTTTTCCTTATGGTTTTAATCCGTTACGGATTTGGTCCATTAACCATATTTTTTTTTGTAAGTTTGACCGTTTAGTCAATCTTGTGACTAGCACACAAGAAGGTATTTATGTTACTTCTTACATATTCATATTCTCCTTTAAAAAGATAAGAATAAAACACATATAAACCCTAACACTCGATTCACCACTAGATATCTCTTCCCCCACTCAATTTATTCTCCTCTTTCTTTATCTCAATTTTATTTATAGTACTTTCCTCTACAAAGTTTCTCAAGCCTTCTCCTCAACAATCACTACCTCAACACCCATCAGGCCATCACCACCTCTGAAACGTCACCTACCACCGCCACAAAAGCCACCACCTATACGCACCAAGATCTGGCCAAAATCATCGCTGATTCTTTAATTGACCAATAATAATGCTCGATTTTGCCAGGTGTCAAAATGGAGCATATTACTGATTGGCTAAATTATTTTCTCAATAAAATTGTTTTAGCAAAATACTTCAGAAATAATGTAATTCATTTATTATAGTATAAAAGATTTGGGACTGAAAAAAAATCATTCATTCATGCAACATCTGCTAAAGAAGAAAATAACGCCCGTCATAAAAATTGTATATCTTTAATTTTTCATAAAGATTAGTGTCTATTCTTTTCGTCTCAAAATAATTATACACCGACAACATATACACAGTTTAAAAAAAAACATTATCATTATCTTTCTCTTTTATATTTTTTGCATAGTGGCGATTTTAGAATCAAGTACGTAGTTATAATTTATGACTTGTTTAAAGTTTGTAATAATAACCTCATAAGAGTGTAATATGATAATTCGATTTAAAATCTAAATCTATTTTTAAAAGTGGACAATTAAATTATGACATAGAGGTACTATCTTTTAACCAAAGTACTTACATCTATTTTTCGCGCAATAGAATACGGGGCAAGTTATTTGGACCTCACCCATAGGGAGGGTTTCCAATCATTGCACGTATCGCCGGGTTGTACGGTATGCATCGCTGGTTATACGGTTTGACCAAACCCCCTGATGTGACAATATAGGGAGGGTTTGTATAACACAACCCATGTTATTAAGGCCTCTCTACGATGTGACAATAGGGGGTTTTGGTCAAAATGTACAAACCGCGATGCACACTGTACAAACTCGTAATGCACAGGGCCCCAGAAACCCCCTACAGGAGGGTCCGTATAAACTCCCCCTTATTAATTTGTAATGTGGTTGTTTTCTGATAATTGTCTCCACATAAAAATTAAACATTTTAAAATAATAAAACATAATTAATACCGTAGTTTCTTTCTAATTTTTTTTAAAAATAATAATGTTACTTATAACTAATAATTTATTTATTTTCTTTTATAATGTGTAATAATAAATTAATAATTTCTACGTCAGATAAATCCCAACTTTTTTATACAAAGTAGTAACAATATAAAGTATATTTTTACAATGCTAGTGGAGTTAATTGTAAAATAAAAATAAATATAAATGTTAATAGCAACGTCAACGCAAGAAATAGTCATGGCGTAGACTTTAGAACCATAGATGTGACAAGGTTTGACTTTCAAACGATTTTCATTGGCTGCCTGGTTGGCTAGGCTATGGAAGCTGTGCTATGATGCTATCTATGTTTGCCGAAAGCAATTCTGACACATGAAGTGATCTTTCGAATCAAAATAATTACTCCCTCCGTACCAAAATTATTTTTACGAGAGTAAAATCACAAAGTTTAATAAAAATGAGACCATTATAAATTTCAATCACTTAAATAAAATATTTCTCCACTAAAATCTCTTTTTCTTACTTAATATGTAAAGTGGACAATTATTTTGAGACATCTTAAAAAAGAAATGTGGACTATAATTTTAAGACTGAGGAATTACTATATTTTATTTTTTATTTCAGAAATTAATCTCTTATATTCCCTCCGTCCCAAATTATAAGTCCATTTTGACTTTTTCAAAGTCTATTTATTCCGACTTTGACCTTAATTATTTTTTTTCGTGTTATATAATACTTGATACAAAATATATAAATAGATATGTGTTTTAAATGCATTTTCATTGATATGCTTTTCGTCAAGTATTATACAACACGGAAAAAGATAATTAAGGTCAAAGTCGGAGTAAAGAGACTTTGAAAATGTCAAAATGGACTTATATTTTGGGACGGAGGGAGTACATGTTAGTGATATAATTTGGTGGTTGTAATAATATCATTCACACCGTCAATTCAGGTTAAATCAATTTTCAATGCTGTTAACATCGTTATAAATATATTGTAAGAAGACAATTAACATCACTGTGAAAATATACTACACTTAAACATAAATATAAGGGCCCTAAATATAACCATATAATCAATATCTCACACACACAACCAAGATAAAAAGCCGGTCTCCCCAATACTAACTTTTTCTTATTCACTAAAGCCTGCCTTCAAAGGTGTAGGTAATAAGGAAGAACGTGTCGTTTGAGTGCCAACTAGGCAAATAGGCACGCCACTAGTCTTCTAATACTAGAATTCTAAGCATTGTATATAGGATTTTTCTAACTTATGGCTTAGGGGTACGAGTTAAGCACACTAAAAGAGTAAAAGGATACCGAGACTCACAGAAAAGGACACATGGATTCACAGAAAAGTACAATTTCAATGGATCCCTGTGTTCTTTTCTGTGAGTCCCGTTATTCTTTCAGTATGCTTAACTTGTTCTTCTAAGACACAAGTTAGACAAACCCCCGTATCTATTTGCTCTTATTTTCATCTTCTCTTTCTTGAATATAGTGTAACTCTTTTCTTTTAATAAATTGTTTATACAATGTTTATAAAGTATTTGACGAAATTTCTAAATGAGGATCTTTTTTTCTTGTTATTATTATTATTATTATTATTATTATTATTATTATTATTATTATTATTATTATTATTATTATTATTATTATTATTATTTTGACTTTTAAGCTTTATTATCAAAAGCAAATACTCATTATCTATGAAAAATATTAGTTAAGTCTTTAAAATCACGGATAAACAATTTTATGAAAATATGATTTAACAACGTTTTATAAGTGAACAACAATTTATCATTTGATAAATTTATATTAAAGAATCATACTATGTTTTTTCATTTTTTGTTCAAAAATATATTTAAAAAACTTAATAAAGAAAATGTTCATGTAATGAAATAATTCACATTTTATGATGAACAAACTCATGGTTCTTTTATGAACAAGTTCATAATTATTATGAACAATTTTAGAGTTTGTGATGAACTAGTGTTTCACTAGTCAAGCATAGGATACACAAACGTCGTGTTTATCATTTTTAATTTTCATTAAAATTCTTCTTCATTATATGCATTGTTGATCAATAAAAAAAAGTAGTGAATCACAAATATTGTTAATCAATAAAAGAGTTGTTCATCACAAACATTATTCGTCAATGAAAGAGTTGTTCATTAGAGACATTTTTTTTTACCAATAAAGATATTTTTGTTCATCGTAAACATTGTTCATCAATAAACCAATTGTCCATAAATAAAACTATTTGTTTATCAATAAAACGAGTTGTTATAAATAATAAGATTCTTGTTCATTACAAACATTATTCATCAATAGAACGATTTGTTCTTCAATAATAAGATTCTTGCACATTACAAACATTGTTCTATCAATAAGCAAGTTGTTCATCATAGACATTGTTAGTCAATAAAAAAGATTGTTCACAAATAAAAAATATTCATGTTCATTATAGATATTATTCATCAATAAAATGAGTGTTTATCATAGACATTATTTATTAATAAAAAATGTTGTCAATCATAAGCATTGTTTATCAATAGAAAAAGTTGTCCATCATAAGCATTGTTCATTAATAAAAAATGTTGTTCATCACATGCGTTGTGCGTCAAATATAACTTTTGTTCATCATTAAGTTTTAACAAAAATTAAATTATCTTTAATGAGAAAATGAGGCTAACTCCTTTAATGATTTTGTTTCGAGGGCTGGTATTTTCAATATCCCTCTGGGTTCGTTTGGTAGGAGGAAATGAAATGTTAAATGAATGGAATGACCGATGTAATGGAATAAGTGGTGTGATGTAATGAGTCATTACCATTATTTATCATGATTGATTTGTTTGATAAGACGTAATGAAATCATAGTAAAAAGACTAAAATGCCCATCATTGATGAGAAGTTTCATTAATATGGTTAGTTAATGGTGGAGTTTTATGTAATTTTGATTTCATTACGGGATGTAATGAAAAAAAAGTAGAGGGCCCCTAAGGAATTGTTTTGTGTAATGAGTCATTCCTTGTAATGAGTTATTACATTAAATAAATATAAACAAACAACATTTTCTCATTTCATCATAATAATCATTTCCATTCCCCCTTTGATTATGACATACCAAACGCTACGTCTGGGTAGTTGGAATTTTACCATATTCGATAGTCTTCATTGTACTATGTTTTAGGCCTCCTTCTTGGAGCCGTTTTTTTTTCCCTTTAAATGCATTCAGCATTTCAAAAAGGAAAAGAAAAAAAAAGGAAAAAGAAATGCTTTCAATTTGATTGATTTATTATTATTATTATTATTATTATTATTATTATTATTATTATTATGATTATGATTATGATTACGATTATCATTATCATTATCATTATCATTATCATTATCATTATTACATAGTTTCATGTTCCCGTCAATCTATACTTTTTTTGTGGAAATGGTTACTTTTTATATTTTCTTAAATTTTCTATAGTATCATAACTCGTTTATATAAAGTAAGGTATTTTTATGTGTTTAGTTAGATGACCACTAAGCTTTTAAAGGTGGTGATAATGTGGTTTGTTGAAAAACTAAGTGGCGTCGAGGTGAAGATGATGGTCGGATGACCATGACAACTAGCCTTAAAGACTGACCATGTGTGCAAAAAAAAAAAAAAAAAAGGTTTTGACGAATGTCGATACAATTTTGTTTGAAAGGCTACATATACAATATCTTGCAAAATAAGTAACCAATAGATAAACAGAAAAGAAACTGTAATAAATCTATAATTCTATATCGCGCAAGTATCGAATAATTCGTTCTCACAAGTAACAACCGCGTGTTTCATGATAAAAAAAGGCAATGGTAAATCATGATGTCATGATTACAAGAACATGAATGTAACTTTTTGTATTGTGGGAAAAAAAAAAAAAGAATAAGTAACACTTGAATACACAGATCGATGTTTAAAAAAAAATACACACATTTGTATCATCAACCAATAGCTCATGTATTTTTGTATTTTGGATAAAAAAAAAATAATAATAAAAAAAAACCCTTTTTTATAATGAGTTTGGTCAAACACTCCCACACTCAAGCTCTGAGTGAAGCCCCAAAAAGGCGTAACCTCAGAGCATTTGAACCAATGGAAGTCTGTCCGCTTCAACCGCCCTTTCACCTCCGAAAGAGCAAAGTTGGTATTTTCAGTTTTGTCGAGAGGAAGGATCCAAATGCACCAACCCAATCGAGACGAAAAAAAGAAAGAATAGCAACTACATCAACAACCAATTGGCTTTAACGAACCTATTTCATTAGAATGATCGAAGAACCCTCTCGCCTAGATCGAGATCCTTGGATAGAACTAGAAGATCTCAAATTCTCAATGCAACCTGGTCACGACCACTACAAAAAAGCTCCAATGAAGATGAATATTTCACATGGAGCCAAACTACGACGAGAGTTTCGCCTTTTGAAGCGCCAGTCGCGTACAAATACTCATTCCGCTCCTTTGATAATGAATCGAACCAACATGAACAAATGTTTGTTCGGTTCATTCGTTTAAGAAATGAACATAAAAAGTAACACTTAAATGAACAGGTTTTTGTGTCAAGTGTTCCCGTATTCGTTTGTCATGAACATAAACTAACAAGCCTAAATGAACAAGCATATAATACTTACTATTCGTTCTCGCTTATGTGTGATAGTTGATCTCAATATATGCACGAAAATCTCAATCCTAATTTCCATTTAACTCTCTGGCCACATAGTTCATGGACTAGCTAAATGAAAATACTTAGAACTAATTTAGAAAATAAAAGAGGATACTGAGAAAGAAAACCACCAAGGCATAAGGGATAGTTGCAAAATTCAGGAAATTAGTTTCAGAAAGCCTATACAAAAATCAGGAAATGTGACAGCTCTTGAATTATAAAGTGTTTACTTCTACACCCATCTTTTGTAATTGCTAACTTTTGGATCAAAATTCATGAATTGATGAACTTCACCAAAGTTGGAGAATGAAAATGAGAACAGATGAATGAGAATAAATTACACAAATGGAACTATGGAAAAGCGCAAGGTAACCATATCATGTAGAACATACTCAAACGTCTGACTACCCAACCATGAATTTTGAGCATCACAATAACCAAATGACAAAACCTACATTACACATGGAAGACTAAACCTGATTAACGTATACAATTAATTTATTATGGTCTTAATTATTCTTCTTCCTGTTGCACAGCATGTTGGTGTGTACGCGTTTTAGAAACCAATAATATTAGAGGGCCAATACACCATCATTCAACCAAGTAAATACTTTAAATGAAGCATAAGCAAATCATTGAACTCTAGTGATAATTCTCAGAATGGAGATTTACTTCAGCATGGATACAAGACGAATAATATTGCTAATTACAAATTTGTAACATGAATTTCCTCTACCTGTTTATTATTCACTTTCGTAAAACATTTATACACAATCAAATCTCACCTCCAGGTAGTCTAGCTGAAATAGCATCTATAGATCCAAACTGCATAATAGGGAAACAGGAAACTAGTTGTTCCAGAGTTACAAGGAAATCTAACAGTTCTGTACACCTGCATGCACAACTACATCCTTTGTTAAGCAAATGTATACTGTAATGAAGCATTTATAAAATTATCTCGTACGCTGTTGGGAATCAAATAGGATCCATGGTGCCACGCTTTTTAAGCTGCAACACGGAATTAAATCATCTGAGATGTGATATCAGCAAATTGAAGCCATAATGAGCCTAGGACAGCAGATAGAAACTTAGATGACAAAAGTGAAAACTTGCTGACATACCTTACGTATAACTTCATCCAAATCACATATGATGATGTTTGGGATCTGCTTAGATAAGCAACTTTAAATGTTTGTGTAAAACTGCTTAAAACAATAAGCAGGTTGACACCTAATGAGCCACAAGCCCTTCAGAAAGCAGAACATGACACAAAAAAAGCAGTTTGGAATAAGCAATCCCAAACACCCGAAACACCCTCATTGCAGTAATACCCACGCCAGAAGATACAATAACATCATACAAAGGACAACACAATGTAATGAGTGCAATCCGTTTCATGGAAACCATGCAACCAACAATTTTTTTAACAAACGGAGTTAAGACTAAAAACAAGGCTGAATAAGTTTAGATTGTGAATACTTGTATTATGAACGGAACAAATAACATGACAAATACAGACTCCTTAAATCTGGTGCATCGATATACCCCAAGACACAACTACTTACAAAACCGTATCATTATTCCAGATACATCATACACAAGAATAGTATAGAAACCAAATTCAACATTCAACAAAATTCTTATCATTTGTATAACTCCTATCGCAAACAGACCTGTAAACAAAGCTTTTTAGAGTTCGAATTCATCTTCAAGTTTCAACTGCTCAGAAGCAGCTTCCTCATCATCATCATCAACCGCAAAATACGGATTATGCGCCTCCGGCTTAAAATTATACCCTGTAAACACATAAAACGCCAGAGTAGCCAACTCAGCGGCAACAACACTAGTCCACAAATACTTATACGAAGTAATCGTCTCCAATGCATAAACCACAACCCTCGTAAAGTAAATATAACAAATCACCACAACATAATACTGCCTGAAAAGCGTCAACTTCATCAAATTCACGGCAGCTTTCCCATCAGTCCTAGCCGCTTCCCTCAAATTCTTAATAGACCAAACAATCGGAAACAAAACCGCACAACAACAAACAACATCAACCAACAAAAAAACCTGCTTCCACGTCACCCAATCCTGCCCATACGGACCCGACTCATCAATAACAACCTGAGCAATATTCGCCACCACTTGCAACGGTATCACAATCATCAAAACCTTCTTCTCCTTATCTTGCAAATACGGTTTCAAAAACGACCACCCAGTCCCAATCAACACAATCAAAGTAAACAACGTCACACCTTTCAAAAAACTAAAAATATAAAACAAAACATCCCACCCATGAGCACTACCCGTACGCTTAATATAGCTCTTATCCTCAGCCTCACACAACAAATTAAACGCTTTCAACACAACTACCGCTAACATAAACAAATGTATCCCGAAAACCGTCAATCTCTTCTTATACAACAACCACACCCAAGCAACCCCTAACGCAAAATAAACGACAAAAAACATAAAATAAACGCGCGGTAAAACCGTAATTCCAGCAGACAAATAATCGCGCGACTTATTCCTACCATCTAAGTTATACATTGCTGACCTAACTTCCATACTAACCCTAACATTATCCAAACAATTACCAAAAACTAATGTATACTGATCAGCATCATTTTCCTCAAAATACCCATCAAAACTAATTACCCCACCTTTACTGACCAAATTTTCACTTTTAGCGACTGAATTAAAGGTCACTATTTTTTTAATAATATTTGAATCAAGGGCACATGTAATTTCATTATCTTCAATCTGTTGAAGAACATGAAGCCATGAATCACGTGTGCATAAAAAGAACCCTAGTTTAGAAAGATCTGGTGGTGACGACGAGGGTGAGGTTAGCGACAGTTTAGTGACGTTGAGTTCTAGGATGCCGTTGTGGGTGAAGCCGAATTCGTCGAACGGGATGATGGCGCGTGAGTCGGAGTGGATTGATGTGTAGCGGATCTCCGCCGTGACGGTGGTGATGGTGAGGATGAGGAGGAGGAGGGTGGTTGACCGGAGTGACGTCATGGTATAGGGTTAGGGTTTGAAGGGTTGTGATTGAAATGAAGGATGGGATTTGTTTTTGGGGGTTTTTTTATTTGGGTTTGGATCTGAGGGTGTGTCGGTGGGGATGGGATGGGATGGGAGGGTGTGAAATGTACGTGCCGTGTAGGAGGAAAACCCGGACTTGAATTAATATTTTTTAAAACTGGCTTTCTATTTGAACCAGTCGAGCTATCAGTTTGTGGTCAACCGCAATGGCGGAGCTTGAGCATTTCATTTGGGGGCCGAAAACATCCTAGTATAAAACTAAAATTTTATATAAGAAAAATGTACATACAAGTTAAATTAATCAAGTGGTTTCCTGATTAACGATATATATGATTCATTCATCTTAGAACAACAAGACAAAACTAGATTAACAGCTAAATGAAAGTTAATATAGATAATCAAATACAATGAGATATTTATTGAGGGTGCGTTTGGTTCGCAGAATATTTTTGAAGGAATCGTAATCTTTGGAATGAATTGTAATTTGAATGAATTGTAATTCAAAGAATTGGAATGTGTTAGAATTGTAATCTGTTGGTATTGTATTGATGGAATCTATCATCGTGTTTCGTTGACTCGCAACGTAATGTAATTCAAATAAAATTATGAGAATACTAATAATAATAATAATAAATAATGTAATAAAATAAAATAATAATAATAATAAAATAATATTATTAATAAAATATTAATAATATAAAATATTATTATTATTATTAATTAAATAATAAATAATTTAGTAATATTATTATTTATTAAATAATAAATAACATAATAATAATAATAATAATATTAATAATAATAATAAAATATTACTATTAATAAAAATAATATAATAAATAATATTATTTATTAAATAATAAATAATAATATAATAATAATAATACTAATATTAATAAAATAATAATAATAATAATATATTTTATTATAATAATAATATTTATTATAATAAAATAATAATAATATAATATAATAAAATAATAATAATAATAATAATAATAATAATAATAATAATAATAATAATAATAAATACTGATGCTTTGAATTATAAAATACTGAATTACAACGTAATTCAAAACTTTCTATCCAACTTGCTATGTAATATGAATTCTCTCTCTTGATGTAATTGGAAAGATTGAATTATAATTACATTGCAAACCAAACAATCTATGTAATGTAATTTGAATTACAATTACAACCATTATGCAAACCAAACACACTACGTAATGTAATCAAATTACAATTACATCAAATTACGTCCGATTACAACGAACCAAACGGGGGCCTGAGTTTCTAAAAAGAAACTAACTTTTAAGGAAGGATATGAATAAGAGCTATTTTTCTAAACTGTTACTTCTAAGGGTTTTTGATGCTTTGTAAACAATTTCTAAGGGGCTATAATGAAAGTATTGTTTAGATATCAGTATAGCACTAAAACATACTAGCTACAATTGAAATTCTAGGGGAGGGGCACCCCTTCTAGCCCCTATTATGCTCCGCCATTGGTCAACCGGTTTAACTGGCGGTTTAACATTTTTTTTCCTTCTTCTAAAACCGGCTTCCGATCACCCGACCGGTTCATAATTAACCAGTTCAACTAGTCAGGTTACCCGAGTTTTAAAACAATGTTGTGAGTCCATTATCACTTCTTCACTTTTACTTTGTTGCTTACTCTATTTGAATTTACTAAACATACTTAATTTAACGTAATTCAAAAAGAAAATATGGACAAAATTACTAGGACGAAGGGAGTTCAATGACCACTTGACCAGTAATGAAACTAAGGTGGATCTTGAAGGTTTATACCCATAGAGTTTTAATAGTGCAATATTATTTTTTGTAAAAATACTCTGACTTTCTCTTAAATCATGTTCTTAGTCTTGTTTAGTTATTTTAAAATGCATACGTTCAATTTTAGTCATAAAAAATATTATACTGAGTTACAATACGACAATTAACACTTATTTTAAAGCAAACAAATATATTTTAAAAGAAAAAAGTCACGAACCAATATAATACCATAGATGTCTAATTTGTGCTAGAGAAGTTAAGATTGATCATTAACATCATAATTTTGATTTTGACATTTAAATGAAGGTAAATTACCAATGAACCAAACACCGCTGCATTTTTTGAAAACTTTTCTCTCTCCACTTTTTCTCTCTAACCTTTTTCCCACTCTTCACACATTACAATAATCGCCATTTTTCTTCAATTTCTTCATGATTACTCGATGAATTTCAATTCTGATAACATCATTGGATTCCTTGTTTCATTCCGCAGCTAATGGTGAGTTCGAATTTGATTTTTAGTTAGATTTGAAGAAACCCCCAAATTCAATAATTTGGCGGCATAATTCATTTTCTTATTTCTGCTTTTAATTGCCTTGTATTTCAATCTACTACACTGCGATTTGTTTCTATAGTACTTAAAATTAGCCATTAGTAGTTATGACGAATAAAAAAAATCAAAGAATATCGAAGCGGAATCCTAGGGCTCCGATTTGGTTGGATGATCATGTTGTTAGTAGTTTGGGGCATAAGAGAAATGAGAAAGAGGTTGATGTTAGTAAGACGGTGGCTAGGAAGAATAATACTGGAAAAACTAATGTGATTGAGAAAGATGGTGAGTTAGAGAAGGAGGATTGTGTAAGTATGGAAGATCATAATAGGAGGGAGAATAATGTTGTTGATAATGTGCAGAATACTTGTGAATTAGAGAAAGATGGTAGTTTAAGTGTGGTGGGTCAGGATGGAAAGGAGATTCATGTTGTGAGTAATGGCGAGAATAAAGAGGATAGTGTCAAGAAGGGTGTAGTAGTTAATGAAAAGGGGGAGGATGTGAATGTTGTTGAAACTGTGAGAGGTGATTGTTCAGGTAGTATGAATGGTGATAGTGAGACAACTGTGTTGGTATCACCTAAGTCTTCTAATGGTGGTATTAAGGAGTTGGATGTTGTGGATAAGGGTATGAGCAAGAAAGAAACTGTTGAGCAGGTACAATCCTCTACTTGTAATGAGGCTATAGATGTTAATAAGGATGTAACTGCACAAAATAATGGTATTAAGAGCAAGAGTAAGGAAGGGAATAGATCATATGCTAATGTCACTAACAACAATAGGATGATGTTTGATAAGAAATTGCTTGCAATACCTACTGAAATTGATGAAAATGGGACTGAAATAGTGGTGTTTGATGATGATTTGATAACTGAAGGTAGCAAGAAATGGGATAAAACCTTGTGTGGATATTTTGTTGGTGATAATATGTCGGTGAATGAATTGAGATATAATCTGTGTAGGATGTGGGGTAGGCATGGTTTTAAAGATATAGTGGATGTATGCAATGGTGTCTACTATATGAAATTTTTTAGGGAGGATGGTTTAGAGTTTGTAGCTAATAATGGTCCATGGATGGTTAAAAATAAACCATTAATTGTTCAGAAATGGGATGTGAGTTTATGTATGGATAAGAAGGACTTGGTGAAGCTACCAGTTTGGATCAAGATGTGTGGAATACCTATTGAGGCATGGACTGTTAAGGGGATTAGTGCACTTGCAAGTAGAGTTGGTAAGCCATTAGTTATGGATAATGAGACTGCTAGAATGTGTCAAATGAGTGTTGGAAGGATGGGATTTGCTAGAGTATTAGTTGAAATGAATGCTACTAAAGAAATCCCTGAGATGATTGAGGTTGTATACAGGAATGGGCAAAAGGAGGAGTTATGCAGGAAAAAGGTAAAAGTGGAATTTGATTGGACCCCTCCTAGATGTGCAACTTGTTGTATATTTGGACATACTGATCAGAAGTGTGGGAAGAAAATCAGTGTGGAAGAAACTAATAAACCAAAGGAGTGCACTGAAAATAAAGAGATGAATGCTGATGATGGTTTTGAGGAGGTTAGAAATAAGAAGAATGGTGGTAAGGTAGATAATAGAAAGCAAAATAAGCAAGTGCAACAACCTGAAGTTGGGAGAAAGCAACCTAAACATGCTGCACAGTTTGTCTACCAACCCAAAAGTAATACGAATGGAGTCAATAATAGTAGAAGTGGGAATTCTAATGTGCAGAAGGAAAATGGAAAGAAGGAAGTACAGAATACTAGTATAAAAACTCTAGAGAAGAAAGCTTGGAAAGTTGGTAATGAAGTGGTTTCTGAACTAAGAAGATCTGCTAATAAATACTCAGTACTGGGGGAATATGATGTTAATGAACAATCTGAATTGGAAGATCTAAGAAGTAAGGAAATTGTGGATGATTTCATAAGACAACAAAAGAATCCTACTGAAAATGAGTTAACTAAGTGGACTATTGATATGATAGGATACTTTAATAAGAGGAAGGAACAAGTCAGAGGTAAAGGTAAGAAAGTTGAGTTGAATGTTGGTGTTACAGGGGAAGAGAGTGATGTTTATCAGGATGAATCATGAATAGCACAATGTATGGAAAAGGATATATTGAATGGGAAGGATAGGGAAGTATTGGTGGATCAGAATTGTGTTTAAATGGATTTGAAAATTGGCAGCTGGAATATCAGAAGTCTTAGTACCACTGATAAACAAAATGAGATCAGGAAGTTTATTGAGAATGAAAAACTTAGTATATGTGCAGTGCTTGAAACTCACCTTAAAGCTCAGAAATTGCAGAAAATTGGAGATAAAATTTTTGTAGGATAGGATTGGGTTGATAATATGAGAATGTGTGATAAAGGTTGCAGAATTATGATTGGATGGAATCAAGATAGAATCAATTTGAGTATAATTCATGTTGCAAAACAGTCTGTTCTATGTAATGTGAAAACTGTTACAGGAAATATTGAGGTATTCTGCACTTTTATATATGCTGCAAATGGAGGAGTAGAAAGAAGATTGTTATGGCAAGATCTTGATATCTATAAGAGGATTATTGGGAATAAGACATGGGCTATTTTTGGGGATATGAATGTAACATTGGCTCCTAATGAGCACTCTGCTGGTAGTTCATGTATGTCAATTGATATGCAAGAATTTAGAGAGTGTATCAACTCTATTGAGGTGGAAGACATAAATAGTTCTGGCTTATTTTACACTTGGACCAAAAACTTACACAAAGTCAAAGCTGGAATTAAGAGTGGAATTTTGAGGAAGCTAGATAGAATCATGGGGAATGAGGCATTTATTGGTATGTATACTTGTTGGATCACTGAATTCCCAAACTCTCGTAAACTAGGATTTGAACATAAAATAACCTAAGTGTTTAACTATCTTTAACACAATCAAGTCACTGAGTGAACAGTCACTTAGTGAGTCATCTTCAGGATGCTTGGGACAAGCTTAAGAAGAAAAGCTTTCCATTCAGTGAGGCGGATTCTNAAGGACCCTACTGGAAATGAGTTAACTAAGTGGACTATTGATATGATAGGATACTTTAATAAGAGGAAGGAACAAGTCAGAGGTAAAGGTAAGAAAGTTGAGTTGAATGTTGGTGTTACAGGGGAAGAGAGTGATGTTTATCAGGATGAATCAGGAATAGCACAATGTTTGGAGAAGGATATATTGAATGGGAAGGATAGGGAAGTATTGGTGGATCAAAATTGTGTTTAAATGGATTTGAAAATTGGCAGCTGGAATATCAGAGGTCTTAGTACCACTGATAAACAAAATGAGATCAAGAAGTTTATTGAGAATGAAAAACTTAGTATATGTGCAGTGCTTGAAACTCACCTTAAAGCTCAGAAATTGCAGAAAATTGGAGATAAAATTTTTGTAGGATGGGATTGGGTTGATAATATGAGAATGTGTGATAAAGGTTGCAGAATTATGATTGGATGGAATCAAGATAGAATCAATTTGAGTATAATTCATGTTGCAAAACAGTCTGTTCTATGTAATGTGAAAACTGTTACAGGAAATATTGAGGTATTCTGCACTTTTATATATGCTGCAAATGGAGGAGTAGAAAGAAGATTGTAATGGCAAGATCTTGACATATATAAGAGGATTATTGGGAATAATACATGGGCTATTTTTGGGGATATGAATGTAACATTGGCTCCTAATGAGCACTCTGCTGGTAGTTCATGTATGTCAATTGATATGCAAGAATTTATAGAGTGTATCAACTCTATTGAGGTGGAAGACATAAATAGTTCTGGCTTATTTTACACTTGGACCAAAAACTTACACAAAGTCAAAGCTGGAATTAAGAGTGGAATTTTGAAGAAGCTAGATAGAATCATGGGGAATGAGGCATTTATTGGTATGTATACTCAAGCTTATGCTACTTTCTTACCCTATCTCATATCTGACCATTGTCCTACTTTACTTAATATTCCTAATGCTATTCAAGTCAAAAAGAAAGCTTTTAAGTTTGCTAACTTTGTGGCTAATAAAAAAGAGTTTGTGCCTTTGGTTGAGCAACATTGGAAAGAGGATGTTGTAGGTTGTCAGATGTTCAAAACAGTTAAGAAACTTAGAGGGTTAAAGAGTCATTTGAAGAAGCTAGCTTGGAAAGATGGTAATGTCTTTGATAATGTGGTTAATTTGAGAGAAAGACTGAAGAATGTTCAGATTAGAATTGATAAAGACCCTGATGACAAGAGTCTTAGAGAAGAGGAGAGTAATGTTGTAAGTGAATATATGGCAGCCTTGAAGATCGAAGAGAATTTACTTTTTCAGAAGGCTAAAGTTCAATGGTTGAGTTGGGGTGATAAAAATAATGCATTCTTTCATAGAGCTCTGAAGAGTAGATATCATAAGAACAGAATTTGTGTTGTTGAGGATAATTTGGGTAATAAAGTTGAAGGTGAGCAAGTCGCTTCTCAGTTTGTTCATCATTTTCAAGAGTTTCTAGGTGAAAGTGTTCCTATGAGAGATATGGTGTTTACTGATTTCATTAAAACAAAGTTAACTGATGATGAGGCAAGTTCTATGGTTCAAGAAGTTAGTGATGAGGAGATAAAGGCTGCAATGTTTCAAATCAATGATAACAAGGCTCCTGGCCCTGATGGTTACTCATCTTGCTTCTTCAAAAAAGCTTGGGGTGTTGTTGGAAAGGATGTATGCAGGGCTGTTAGGGAGTTCTTTGAAATTGGAAAGATGCTAAATGAAATTAACTCCACAATAATCACCTTGGTTCCAAAAATTCCTTCTCCTAGCAAAGTCACCGACTTTAGACCTATTGCTTGTTGCAATGTATTGTACAAGTGTATAAGTAAAATAATAACTGAGAGAATGAAGGGTTGTTTGGGAAAGCTTGTTAGCCTAAATCAGAGTGCTTTTGTTCCCAACAGACATATACAGGATAACATATTACTTGCCCAAGAATTATTGAAGGGGTATAGCAGAAAGGAGGGTCCGAAAAGAGTGGCATTAAAAGTTGACATACAAAAAGCATATGATACAGTCAACTGGAAATTTTTGGAACATATGCTAGAAGGTTATGGTTTTCATAGTACCATGATTAATTGGATCATTAAGTGTGTGACAACTTCTTCTTTTTCTGTGTGTGTGAATGGAGAAAATCATGGATATTTCAAAGGGGGTAGAGGATTGAGGCAAGGAGATCCTATGTCTCCTTACCTATTTACTTTGGTAATGGAGTTGCTTGATGTTATTATGCAGTCTAAAATTGAAAATAAGAAAGGGTTCAAGTATCACTTTGGTTGCAAGAAAATGAAGTTGACCCATATCTGCTTTGCTGATGATTTGTTGATGTTTTTTCATGGCAATAAAGAGTCTGTGGAAATTATCATGGAAGCAATTAATGATTTTGGTGTTATTATAGGCCTAACTCCAAATTACAACAAGAGTACTATCTTATTTTGTAGCATGAAGACTGATGAAAAGCAAAACATTCTTGATATTGTTCCTTTTAAAGTGGAAGCATTGTCAGTAAGGTATCTTGGAGTGCCTCTTACATCTAAAAGGGTTGGAATTAAAGAGTGCAAATGTCTGATTGATAAGGTGAAGAATAGAATTTCTAGCTGGAAGAATAGTTGTATTTCTTATGCCGGGAGGTTAGAACTTATTGCATCAGTTCTTGAGTCCATCCATGTTTACTGGGCTTCTATTTTCTTATTACCAAAGACCATTATTAAAGATATTAATAAACTTCTGAAAGGATTTCTGTGGAATCAAGGTGATTAGTCCAAAAGTAAGGCAAAAGTTGCATGGAAACAGGTTTGTAAACCAAAGGGTTATGGTGGTTTGGGATTGAAAAATCTAGAGGTATGGAATAAAGCTATGATTGTTAAACATTTGTGGAATGTGGCTGCTAAAAAGGATTCATTGTGGGTAAAATGGATAAACATTGTAAAGCTTAAAATAGGAATATTTGGGTTGTAAATGAGGATAATAATGATAGTTGGGGCTGGAGGAATATATTGAAAATAAGAGATGAGGTCAGGAATTATTGTGTTATGAAAATAGGAGATGGGTGTACTGCATCTGTTTGGTATGATAATTGGAGTCAGTTAGGTGCATTGCATTCATTCATTACTCACAGGGACATTTATAATGGTAGGTTGGGTACTAATATGGTGGTGAAAGATATGATAAATAATGAGAATTGGTGTTGGCCAGTAGAATGGTATACCAAATACCCTGAATTACAACAAATTCAAATGATTACTTTAGGTGATAGTAGGGATGAATTGGTATGGAAGAGCAGATATGGAAAAGTGGACAAGTTCTCTGTTAGACAAGCCTACATTGATTTGCAGCCTGAGGAGGAACATGTAATATGGAGTAAAATGTCGTGGTTCTCACAAAACATACCTAAACATGCTTTCATTCTATGGTTGGCAGTCCAAAACAGGTTAATAACTCAGGATAAACTTAAGAAACGGGGGTCTTATGATATGATGGTATGTGCACTATGCAATGAAGACAGTGATTCACATCAACATCTGTTTTTTGCTTGCAACTATGCTAAACAATTCTGGAAGAAAGTGTGTATAAAAATTGGTCTGCACTGGGGTGAATGGGATTGGAATGAAACTATTAGAAGATATGCATGTATGGAACAGGGTAATAATATTACTAGCATCATCAGAAGAATCAGCATTGCAGCTAGTGTTTATCTGATATTGAGAGAAAGAAATAGCAGACTGTTTAAGGAAGAAAAAAGAAGTGTGGAAGAGCTTTTCGAATTATTCTGTGATACCATTAAGCTAAGATTAGCAAGTTTAAAAGCCAAACCTTCCTTGGCTGTCCTTAAAGCTCAGGAAGAATGGAAAGTGAACATGATTATTGGGATTCATGAGACATGAATGAGTGTAAACAGTAAGGGTTTGGTATATAAGGAGTGTTTGATGAATGTGACTTTGTATGAGCAGATATGTGAAGTAAAGACTCTGCAAGGATTTGGTTTTTTAACCAGTATAAGCTAAGGTCTCTTTCTATGGATCTTTGAGCTTATAATTAATCTCATTAACAAATTGATGGCCTTGTATCTTGGACTTCTATAAGGTGTCTATCTAACAAAGCTTCAAGAATTTCCCACAATAGGCCTTTGTTAGGTAATTGTGGACTGTCTTTGATAGCTTATTAGATAACATGCTTATTGAGGAACATAAAGTAGGTTCCCAATGTGTGAAGGGTAAGTGAGATTGGAGGGCAGTGTATGTAGATAGGAATAGTGAGGAGTGAAAGATGAACCTACTTGGTCCTATCTATACACTGCCAAGGAGGAATGGGTGGTACTCACTGTAGGGTGTGTGTTCCTAGTTGTGTGAAGCTATTGTAGTAGATGGAAATGTAGCACAATTAGTATAGCCCTTACAGTGGAGAGGTTATGGGTGCCTAGTGAAGCCATTAACCCTATCTTTTATGCTTACTGTGGGTGCTGGATGAGTGAGCAGGAGAGAAGGGTAAGATGGAAATGTAGCTAGATGGTTATGGTGCATATATAGTGAATTGATGAGTGCTTGGCATAGCAACTGGAGGGGCACAATCTTCTGAGTTAGTTTCAGTATCTGATATCTTTGTTAACACATATCTTTTATATAATAAAAGAATTACATCATTTCGGAGTATTTTTACAAAACCCTTCTCATTGAAAAAAAAATTAGACCAATAGGAGAGCTCGATTTTGCCACGTAGGCGAAATCGAGCAATATGATTGGTCAATAGAAAGTCAAAATTAAATTGATTTTGGTCAAACTTAATAAATTTGGTGGAGAAATTTGGTTAAGAAAAAAATGCATAAAAATATAAGTGTCAAATTTATGAAAACAAAAACTTAAAAAAAAAGAGGAAGTAATTAATAAAACTTTGGTGGTTGAATTTTAAATAAAATATATGGAGCTAAGTGTAAAATTACAAGTTTCCATATTTTTTAATAACTTTAGAAAAAACACAAATAACACCTTACACTTTATACCCCTTATACTTTATAATATGAACTTTGTTTAAAATTACATGAGTATTAGTATTAGTTTCTGACTTTCATATATTTAAATTACAAAATTTTGTAAATATGCGAATTAGTTTTAATATTGTTAATTGTAGACTTTCATCCATTATAATATTTTTTAAATAACGACTCATGTTATTCTATTTAAAAGCTTAATTTATGCGTACACGGGTTTGAATATTAAATACGGCTAAATTATTAGTAACGGGAATATAAATATCAAATGGTAAGCACGAGTTACTAT
The DNA here is from genome assembly GCA_014162995.1 of Artemisia annua. Taxonomy (NCBI): domain Eukaryota; kingdom Viridiplantae; phylum Streptophyta; class Magnoliopsida; order Asterales; family Asteraceae; genus Artemisia; species Artemisia annua. The sequence continues at coordinate 39,387 of LBNU01035869.1, read as the reverse complement.
GATATGAAAATAAATATACGCGATTCTACTTATAACAACGACTCATGAAATTNGCCCTTACAGTAGAGAGGTTATGGGTGCCTAGTGAAGCCATTAACCCTATCTTTTATGCTTACTGTGGGTGCTGGATGAGTGAGCAGGAGAGAAGGGTAAGATGGAAATGTAGCTAGATGGTTATGGTGCATATATGGTGAATTGATGAGTGCTTGGCATAGCAACTGGAGGGGCACAATCTTCCAGTAGTCTGATCTACTTCTGAGTTAGTTTCAGTATCTGATATCTTTGTTAACACATATTGAATAGTATGGTATTAGTGTTTTTTTGTTGCTGTTTCTGTATTAGAATTAGGGATGTCCAATTCTATGAATTCTATTGTTATGTTTGTACAGAAAGTATTGGAAGTTAATATAATTTCACCATTTGCACCAAAAAAAAGTTAAGATTGATCATAAGGATACTACTATTAGTATCTCTATCCTACGAAAAATTACCTAAAAGTACAAAATATTCTCTTTATCCTTGCTAATAGTAAAACACAGTTTTTATAAGTTCTGTTATGTATTTTATAGGTGATAGAAATGGGCAGTTACGCGTCTCTCATGATAGTAAAAGTTCGTCCATAACTGAGTGTCCTGCCCATCTATTTATAGGTGATAGAAATGGGCAGTTACTCGTCTCTCATGATAGTCGCTGAACGTGGGGGAGTCCCACGCTTTTAGGGGGATTGCAGGGGGTTGTGTATCACGATCACTGTCTTGGCGGGAAAGCTTTGACAGAGATTTGAACGTGGGTTTGACTTAGTCAGAGTTGTTATCTAGACTAGTCTTCACGAAGGGCACACCCCGAAGGGCGTTGTGCTTCGGTTGGCGGATTCCCATACTGGTAACCATCGTAAAGATAGTTTTACGCCAAGGGGACCTTTTCGAAGGCCTTTGTATGTTTAGTGGGAGGAGATCTCAGAAAACTCGGAGGGGTAGCATCCGAGCCAGTTCGGAGGGTACGTCATCAGTCTTAAACCAATACAAATACAAATACAAATACTAGTCTAGCACAAATACTAATACAAATCCAATACAAATAAGTCTACTTAATAGTCCCTCGCAGTTGGAGCGGGAGGAAATCGAACGCTCAAGCTGTCTCGAAACACAACAAACAAAGCAGAAGGAGAATCCTTGGTAAAAATTGTTGCTTAGAGTTGAGGCACATCTCTTTAGTTGTAATCATGGTCGAACCGTAGCTAGATCAGAAACGGATCCCAGTGAGTAATTTTACTAGCAACATGAGCGAATTTATTACTCAAGCCACTATTAGCATACATAACAACGTCATCATTACTCAACGGAGAGCCAAGAGCATTCAATAACGTAAAAATGGATTCTATCCTTTGAAAGTAAGCATCAACAGTTCGATCATCAAGTTATATGACCCGTAATTCACCTTTTAAAGCGATAGTACGAATGCGTTTACTATCAAGAAAAATGGTTTCAAGAATGTCCCAAGCATCAACAGTTCGTCATTATGAACAAGGTTCGGGTTATGCATAAAAGAAATATACTTTGTTAGAATTAGAATTCGACTATAGTTGTCGAAGTTTAAGAAAAAAGTAGTCGAGCTTTAGTCGACTGAAGTTGCAAACAAAAAAAAGTGCAGAGACAGTCGAGCTTAGTGGAAAAAACGGTTTATGAATCTACTTTTAAATCGAATTCCAAACAAAATGCTATATTTCCAAACAATACAAAAAGTTCCATATTAAAAAACTAAAAGCTAATAAATAAATGCTAAATTTCCATGCATCAAGTCCATCTAAAAAAAACACTATCGTCTCTTCAGTAAAAATCATCCAATAAAAACCTACCAGATCTATTATTTTATTCAATCGATCACAAATCATACGAATTCTTAAAGCCCAATTAAAAAAGAATAAAATAAATAAATAATTTTATTAAGCGAAATGATTATTCAAACCAAGATATTTAAGCAAATATTTTCTTTTTTTCTTCATGGCTAAATGAACAAAATCTTAATTAAGCAAAAAAGATAAAGCGAAAATAATAAGGATCTTTCTGGATCACCGACGAGTAACCGATGACTGGCGGATAACAAATTTTTGTTGATGGATTTTACCTAAAGCTCGGATACCATGTAAAACGTGATATATAGATTGATCATATTGTTTACATGTGACCCAATATTTAGTCGTGACATGCGAAATTTTTTTTTGACTTTTTTTCATAATATTTTCTAATAATATTTTTTCGATAATAAAATTTCACTTGTGACAAAAAAAAAAAATAAAAAATCAAAAGTGAATAAAAAAAGGTGAAAACGTATAAAAACGGACTAAAACGTAGAATAAACGTAACGGATCTAAAAAAAATATATTAGGGACTGTGGATGCAATTTTCGCTAAACCACATGGACCATTTATGTAAGATGGATGCAATTTTCAATAATACAAGGGTAAAATGGTCATCACAGATTTTTTTTTTCTTTTTTTTTTTTTTTTTTTTTTTTTTTTCCTTTTTTTTTTTTTATAATCTTTATTGCTTATATGAAGACAAAAATGTCAACATTATTGTTCAAAAAAGTATATTTTTTTGATTCACTACGACAGAACTGATATTAGAAAAGTTAAACAACCCATGTAGTCACAGTTGAGGCCTTGAGGGTTAACTTGGTTAATATACTCTAATTAGAGGTGTTCAATGGCCGATTTAATTTAGTAGTAAAAACTTTTGAACCATGTTAAAGGAGAGAAAAGTGATCACTTGTAACTTTGTAAGCTTGAAGCTACGGGTTACTAAGCTGATACCTATACACCATGGTTTTCAGTTGAACCTAAGGGGTATCCGGTAAGTTATTACTTTTCGGCTTTTGGAGGTGTTACAATTAGAATCAATGTCTCTAAATTGATGTTCCGTCAATGGCGGAGCTTTAGTATCCCGATCAAGATTAATGTTTTTGCTTGGCGTGTTCGGCTCGATCGTCTTCCGACTAGAAGTAATCTAATTCGTAGAGGAGTTGTTTTGGAGTCTCCCTTATGTTCGATGTGTGGCCTGATTCCAGAGGATATTCATCACGTTATTTTCCGATGTGATATTGCTCAGTTCGTTTTTCGCAGGATTTGTCGTTGGTAGGATCTGGATTGGCACAACTTATTTTCCTTTTCAGATTGGTATGCTTGGTTTTCTGCTATACGTTTTTGACGTCTAGACTCAAGTTAATCTTGGAAGGAGTTTTTTACATAGCATGGTGGCATCTTTGGGCTTATAGGAATCAAACTATTTTCGCAGAGACTTCTCCGAGACTTTCTGTGATTTTTTGATGATATAGTTTCGCGCTCTTTTAATTGGTGTTCTAGTAGATTTAATCGTTTTTTTTCTTGGGAGAGTTGGATGAGAAATCCTCATTTAATTTCCTTGTAATGTCTTTTCTAGCATCTTGCTAGTTTGCCAATAAAATTTGCAGTTAAATAAAAAACGATATCGCATAAACTTTCATCAAAGTTTTTGGTATTGTCACATTTAACATGCTTGCAATTTAATAAATAGTACGATGATCTAGCCGATTGCTTGCTTAATTTAAAGTGGTTATTGCGATCTGAAATCACACTATTTAGTGGAACACAGTGGCGGAGCTTGCCTAATTTTCTTAGGAGAGCCGAAGTGTAAATCATGAAACTTGAGAGGGCCAATTCATTATTTATCTATAAAATTTAAAATTTATAATATAAAATTGTTTATTAGTAAAACTAGTTATAATACCCGTGCACGCACGAGGATTTTTCAAAAATAATTTAATTATATAGTATTATCGTTTAAAAACATAAAATCTTATGTATATTTTAAAAAGTTAGAGCATCAACATGTGCGAAAGTTAGAAAAATAGTTAGCAGAAATTGTAAATATAACCGTGGCATCGACCTTGTATTGGATTCTTGAGCGTGTCTCCTTATAATGTTATTGGGCCAAAGGTTCTTTGATCACATGGGTTTACACATAAATCAAATTTATTTTAAAATTTTTGTTTACTATATGGATATATAAGAATTTACCCGTGAAAAATATGATATAAGTACAACTAATAAGTATGCATGAGTTTTTCAGTATGTATTAATATCAATTAATATTTTGTAAAAATTTTATTTGATGAAAGATTTAACTTTGTTTAGCTGACATAGATGTTAATGTTGAGGTTGATGTTGTTGTTTAACTTTAACTAATATCATGTTATACAAAATGTGTGAGTTTAGTAGCACATAATGAGCGTTAATGAAGTTAAATACTCCGTAAAGTTTTTAATAATGTTTTTCAGGATATCCGTATATAAACTTTAAATAATAATTACATGAGTCATTATAAGTACAATCGCGTATATTTATTTTCATATCACAGTAACTCGTACTTACCATTTGATATTTAAATTACCGTTAATAATAATTTAACTGTATTTAATATTCAAACCCGTGTACGTATAGATTAAACTTTTAAATAGGATAACATGAGTTCTTATTTATTATTTAATGTACATAGAGATATTTTAATAGATGAAAGTTTAAAACTAATATTTATTTTAAAAGTATTTATATTAAAACTAATTCGTACATTTATAAAATTTTGTAAGTTTAATGGATGTAAGTATCAAACCAATACTAATACTCATGTAATTGTAAACAAAGTTCGTATTCTAAAGTGTATGAGGTATAAAGTGTAAGGAGTTATTTGTTTATTATCTAAAGTTATCAAAAAGCATGTAGATTTATAATTTTACACTTAACTCCATATAATATTATTTAAAATTCAACCACTAATGTTTTATTAATTACCTCCTCTTTTTTTAAGTTTTTATTTTCATAAATTTGACACCTATATTTTTATGTGTTTTTTTTCCTCAATCAAATTCTCCACCAAATTTATTAAAGTTTGACCAAAATCAATTCAATTTTGACTTGTTATTGGCCAATCATATTGCTCGATTTCGCCTATGTGTCAAAATCGAGCTCTGCTATTGGTCCAATTTTTTTTCCACTAAGATTGTTTTGTTAAAAAAACTCTGAAATGATGTAATTCTTTTATTATATAAAAGATGGTATTTTATGTAAAGACGCAAAATTTTAAGAGACTATAAGGAAGAAGAATGTCATCTAACTTGATACGAACATCTTTAACGCGAAACTCACCATCACCATTCAAGTCACAAATCCATCTATCCTTTGAAGAAGAAAGAATAAGTGAACCTATTAACGAATTTAAGTCAAGCAACTGTTGTCGCTCAACTCCATCACGAACTAATCTACGAAAGGAGACTTCTAACGAAGGAGATCCCACTTTGAAGCAACCGTTGAATCTTTATCCGTCTCTAAAGCAAACAGACGAGGAAACGTGACACAAAAGGGTTGATCAGAAAGCCAATTATCATACCAGAACCGAGTACAGTGACCATCACCCACTCACTTTTTACAATGAGTAACAAAGTTAAAACCTTTGGACTTCAACAAATGCATTTATCGTAAAATAGAACACCATAAAGACGAGTGGCTAACAGAGTGTAACTCGAAAGAATGACCGTACAGAGCTTGAATAACACGATACCAAAGAGACCCGTCTTGAGAAATAAAACGCCACACCCACTTTAATAAAAGAGCTTGATTTAACGCGTGAAAATTTGAAACACCAAGACTGCCATTTTTCTTGGACGCCAAAACTTTATCCCAAGAGAAACACGTGATTTTTCTTTCCAAAGTATCAGCACCGTTGAAAAATTGGCTACAGATCGCTTCCATTTCATTCAGGACACCTTTAGGAAATTTATAAATCGACATATTGTATAAAGGAGAAGCACCAAGAACCGATATCAGAAGCGTTAATCTACCTCCAATAGAAAGTGTTTTAACCTTCCAATTAGATAACCGGGAATGTAATTTCTAGACCGTTTCAGCCCAAGCAAGCTTCCGAGACATATAGTCACCTACCATCACACCTAGATATCGAAAAGGCTTTTGCATTAAAGCTCCGGTAGAGACGGACCCAACATTTTTTAGAGGATGTTGCACATATTTTTTCTTATGACTACTAGTACTAAAGTTGCACCATAAGGAATTTATTAGCTAAAATCGGGGGTTGCACGTAACAAAAAAAATGACATATTTTGTAAACAATTTACACTTAGTGACTTAAAATCAGGTGTGCCCCGTGCCACACCCGGCTTCCAAGTGAGTCCGTCCTTGGTGCCACACCCGGTATCCACGTGGGTCCGTCCTTGGCTTCGGGTCAGAGTTGTATGTAAGCTTTTAGTGGAGCTGAGTTCTATATAAATGTAGTTATCGTGATAGTCTTAGTTCACAACCTGAAAGTATTGGAGAAAATTACATGTTTAACTCAACCCGTTAACACCCATGACCCATTCGGCTCTTTTGTCCCCTATCCGTTTACCATAATATACTAACAAGCTTTTTATTTCATTTCACATGTAGGAATTGTAGCCACAATTCAAAAATGGAACAACAACCAAAAAATTAAGAAAAGTGTATAATTAGTGTCAATATCAATATACATGTAAACTATATCAAACTTGTAGTTTGGGGCAGATGCTCGAGTTGGGGTTTGCTACTGAACCTGCATATAATCAAAAAGGCAAAAAACATATTAACCGCTGCATAAAATATGGTATGCCGCAAACATGGTTACAAAACTTACAAACTTCAGCAAAACACGGTTGTTTAGCCACCTTTTGAAGGGTTGAGATTGAAATGAAGGATGGAATTTGTTTTTTATTTGGGTTTGGATCTGAGGGTGTGTCGGTGGAGACGAGATGGGAGGGTGTGAAATGTACGTGCCGTGTAAGAAAAATGTTTTGGAGAAGAACCCGGACTTCAATTAATCTTTTAAAAACCGGCTTTCTATTTGAACCGGTCGAGCTATCAGTTTATGGTCAACCGCAATGGCGGAGCTTGAGCATTTCATTTTGGGGGCCGAAAACATCCTAGTATAAAACTAAAATTTTATATAAGAAAAATGTACATATAAGTTAACCAAACAACATAGTTTGATTGTGGCCAAGGACACGTTGGGTGTTTTTGGAGAAGAAGCCGAGACAAAAAGATCTAAGGCACACGCTGGTAACCAAGTCGACACAAAGAAAGGACAACGTGGGAGTGTGGTAACATAAGGAAGAACGTTTGGTTGATTATTGAAAGAAAAGAAGTAAATTCGACAAGTAAGAACAACATCAATAAACAACCGAGTTGCTTTGGAGATAAGACGAGGAAAGAAAAGGACGTGGTTGGTATAACACTCAAGTACCGACACACAAGTGGGAATACGTTTGTGTTTTGACACAACAACGAGGTCACAAATTCAATTTTTGGATTTCTATTATACTTTAGATAGTATAGATATTTATTTCATACTATTAGGAAATCCCGAGAACTATATATTGATCTCGTACTATTAGGATTCCCGGATAACTACTTTTCTGTTCCCGTAGTAGTAGGATATACCATACTGGTTAGAATTCTCATACGATTAGAAGGTGAAGATTGTAAACGCATTTAAGATGGCCGGTGACGATACGAATAACACTAACACTGTATCGAAACCCGTAACACCTATTGCACAATACCAATGCCCTAAGTTGAAAACCACAAACTACACGGTTTGGGCGATACAAATTAAGGTTATACTAGAAGCACATGGTTTATGGGAAACTATAGAACCTAAGGATAACACGCAAGTAGATGATAAGAAGGATAAGGCAACTACTGCCCTCCTATATCAAGCGTTGACCGAAGATGTGATTTTACAAGTAGCAAGTTGTAAAACGACAAAAGAATTATGGGAATCGTTAAGAAGGAGACACGTTGGAGAAGAGAGAGTGCAACAAGCACGATTACAATCACTGATGATTGGATTTCGTACCCTGCAAATGAAGGAAGATGAAACGGTGGATGCATTTACGAACAAACTAAATGGTTACGCCACGAAGGCTAAAGAATTAGGGAAAACCTTGGATGAATCACTTTTAGTACGAAAACTATTAGACTCCACACCAGATAGGTTCATTCAAATAGTAGCATCCATAGAACAGACAAATGATCTCGACGACATTACCTTAGATGAGATCACTGGAAAACTTAAGGCATTCGAGGAAAGGATAAAACTCCGAAAGGGAGGACAAGTAGAAAGACAGGACAACTTATTATTCGCACAAGGTGAACACTCTAGAAACAAGAAACGATTTACCAAATATAGAGGTAAATCAAACTACTCACGAGGAAACTGGCAAAATAATAGAAACAAGGATAACTCGAATGGAGAAAATTCAACTCACAACGAAAAGTCAAATAAGAATAAAAGTGAGTGGAATAAAAAGAAGGGAAAATGTTTCAATTGCGGGAAATATGGACATTTTATGAGAGACTGTAGAAACCCACCAACAACTCAGGAACAATCAAACCTTATCTTAGAAGACGATGAACCATCACTACTGATGACTACACACGAAACTGAACATGAAGAAGTTTTGTTGAATGAAGGACAAGTACAACCCGGAAAGTATGCTACAACAGATGCTAGCATATGGTATTTAGATAATGGTGCAAGTAACCATATGACGGGAACTAAGAGTCATTTTAAGGATGGAATTTGTTTTGGGGGGTTTTTTTTATTTGGGTTTGGATCTGAGGGTGTGTCGGTGGGGATGGGATGGGAGGGTGTGAAATGTACATGCCGTGTAGGAGAAGAACCCGAACTTGAATTAATCTCTTTTTAAAAACAGGCTTTCAATTGAACCGGTCAAGCTATCGGTTTACGTCAACCAGTTTAACCGACGATTTTTTTTTTTTTTTTTTTTTTTTTTTTTTTTTTTTTTTTTAAGATCAAAATGGCTTTCGATCACCCAACTGGTTCACGGTTTAACCAATTCAACCGGTCAGGTTAATCCGGTTTTTAAAACATTGATGTGAGTCCAATATAAAATCATAGATATTTAATTTGGTGTCGTTTTTTTTAAACGAATACTTTACATAAATCATTACCAAAACAAATACTTACAAAAGGATTTACCAAAATCGCCGAAGCGAGCAAAACATTTGTGCGAGTAAAGCATTTGCTCGCCATGTTCTTATCTTTTAGCGAGAACGGCGAGCAAAACATGAGGCGAGCAATCATTTTGCTCTCCCATTTTTGTCATATTATTTACATGTGACCCAATATTTATAATTTTAAACTTGAATCTAAATTAATACAAATACAAATACTAGTCTAACACAAATACTAATACCAATTTAATACAAATAAGTCTACTTAATAGAAAAATTGTCTTAGGGTTGCCGATTTTCTCTCATCGACGCGAACAACCCCCACTATGTTGACATCAAAGACCTTTGATGATTAACACATACGTTTTATGTAATTAACATATAAGTTTTATATAATTATACTAAAAAATTACACAACCCATGTAGTCACAGTTGAGGGTTAAATTGGTTAATATGCTCTAATTAGAGGTGTTCAATGGCCGATTTAGTTTAGTAGTAAAAACTTTTGAACCATGTTAAAGGAGAGAAAAGTGACCCCTTGTAAGCTTGAAGCTACGGGTTACTAAGAGCATCTCCAATGTTTACACCAAGAGTTTACACTAAAATAGTGCAAAAAAAAAAAAAAAAAAAAAAATTGAAATATGGTTGCACCAAATAAAATGTGTTCCAAAGTATACACTATATATTTACACTAATTGTATTTTAAAATCTATAAAATACATGATAGTGCAATAAATAAGAAAAATAGATTAATTATTTTATATTAATATTGAGCACATTTTGATGATACTAATATGAAACTTACAAAAATATTTTTTATATAAAATAGTTTTTATGTTTTATATTAAATATCAAAGGATTAGTAAAAGTAAGAGGTTTTAATATAAATGAATAGTGTTTTAGTGCAATTAATATTAATGCACTATATTTAGCGCATTTTATGTATTCACTATCCATTGCACTAAAATAGTGTGGTATTTAGTGCTAACATTGGAGACTATTTTTGCTAGTTCTTTTAGTGCAAAAGTTATACTTAGTGCAAACATTGGAGATGTTTTTCAGTTGAACCTAAGGAGTATCCAGTAAGTTATTACTTTTCGGCTTTTGGAGGTGTTGCAATTAGAATCAACGTCTCCAAATTGATGTTCCACCAATGCCGGGGCTTTATGAGGACTAGAGAAGGCTACAGTCTCTTAAGATTTTGCATCTTTACATAAAGTACCATTTTACTAATACACAATTTACATTATAAATTTTAGATTTTATAGATAAATGATGAATTGGCCTCTCAAGTTTCACGATTTACACTTCGGCTCTCCTAAGAAAATTAGGCAAGCTCCGCCATTGTGTTCCACTAAATAACTGTGATTTAAGATCGCAATAACCACTTTACATTAAGCAAGCAATCGGTTAGATCATCGTACTATTTATTAAATTGAAAGCATGTTAAATGTGACAATACCAAAAACTTTGATGAAAGTTTATGCGATATCATTACTTCATTAGTACTAGCTTTTCTACTCATGCATAGGGTGTCTGTGTCAAAATTAAGTGAGCTTCGGTCAGAGACGAACCCAAAATTTTTTAGAGGATGTTGCATATATTTTTTCTTATGAGTATTCGTACTAAAGTTGCACCATAAGGAATTTACTAGCTAAAATCGGGGGTTGCACGTAACCAAAAAAAGGACGTATTTTGAAAACAATTTACACTTAGTGACTTAAATCAGGTGTGCCCCGTGCCACACCCGGCTTCCAAGTGGGTCCGTCCTTGGTGCCACACCCGGTATCCAAGTGGGTCCGTCCTTGGCTTCGGGTCAGAGTTGTATGTAAGCTTTTAGTGGAGCTGAGTTGTATATAAATGTAGTTATCGTGATAGTCTTAGTTCACAACCTGAAAGTATTGGAGAAAACATGTTTAACTCAACCCGTTAACACCCATAACCCATTCGGCTCTTTTGTCCCCTATCCGTTTACCATAATATACTAACAAGCTTTTTATTTCACTTCACATGTAGGAATTGTAGCCACAATTCAAAAATGGAACAACAACCAAAAAATTAAGAAAAGTGTATAATTTGTGTCAATATCAATATACATGTAAACTATATCAAACTTGTAGTTTGGGGCAGATGCTCGAGTTGGGGTTTGCTACTGAACCTGCATATAATCAAAAAGGCAAAAAACATATTAACCACTGCATAAAATATGGTATGCCGCAAACATGGTTACAAAACTTACAAACTTCAGCAAAACACGGTTGTTTGGCCACTGGATCCTNTTTCTTTCCAAAGTATCAGCACCGTTGAAAAATTGGCTACAGATCGCTTCCATTTCATTCAGGACACCTTTAGGAAATTTATAAATCGACATATTGTATAAAGGAGAAGCACCAAGAACCGATATCAGAAGCGTTAATCTACCTCCAATAGAAAGTGTTTTAACCTTCCAATTAGATAACCGGGAATGTAATTTCTAGACCGTTTCAGCCCAAGCAAGCTTCCGAGACATATAGTCACCTACCATCACACCTAGATATCGAAAAGGCTTTTGCATTAAAGCTCCGGTAGAGACGGACCCAACATTTTTTAGAGGATGTTGCACATATTTTTTCTTATGACTACTAGTACTAAAGTTGCACCATAAGGAATTTATTAGCTAAAATCGGGGGTTGCACGTAACAAAAAAAATGACATATTTTGTAAACAATTTACACTTAGTGACTTAAAATCAGGTGTGCCCCGTGCCACACCCGGCTTCCAAGTGAGTCCGTCCTTGGTGCCACACCCGGTATCCACGTGGGTCCGTCCTTGGCTTCGGGTCAGAGTTGTATGTAAGCTTTTAGTGGAGCTGAGTTCTATATAAATGTAGTTATCGTGATAGTCTTAGTTCACAACCTGAAAGTATTGGAGAAAATTACATGTTTAACTCAACCCGTTAACACCCATGACCCATTCGGCTCTTTTGTCCCCTATCCGTTTACCATAATATACTAACAAGCTTTTTATTTCACTTCACATGTAGGAATTGTAGCCACAATTCAAAAATGGAACAACAACCAAAAAATTAAGAAAAGTGTATAATTTGTGTCAATATCAATATACATGTAAACTATATCAAACTTGTAGTTTGGGGCAGATGCTCGAGTTGGGGTTTGCTACTGAACCTGCATATAATCAAAAAGGCAAAAAACATATTAACCACTGCATAAAATATGGTATGCCGCAAACATGGTTACAAAACTTACAAACTTCAGCAAAACACGGTTGTTTGGCCACTGGATCCTCTTCAAATGGCGGTGGAGGTTGACCGTACACCATTTCACAACTCATATCTTCAAAATCTGTACACATACACAAGTACATGCTTATTAGGTTTCCATAACGAAAAAAAGATAGGAAAATATTGGAATTTTCATATTATGCTAAGTTGTTAGCTGTAGTCGAGATTGCAGAACTTACTTGGAATCATTGTCAAGGGAAGACCGAACTCGTTGGTGAAGAAGTCTTGAGTAGGAATTTTACACATATTTACACACATTCCTACGCATCCGCTGTTCTCCAAGTATCTAAATGCGCACAAAAGATAAGTTACCTCCAAACTTAAATCTTATAGTCACAAAAATATTCGGGTCAGATGAGTTGGGTAGTGGGTTGAAATAGATAATCAGCAAAACGGGTGGGTTGAGTTGACCCATAAGACTCCTAGTTAACATTGATTCAACACTTTGGTCCACATTCGATGCTTTTGATTTGCTACTCAATATCTTCTTTTATTTAACAAGTTTGACCCGTTATTGATAAAAAATGACCCACTTATAAGTACCTGCATTTCTTGATATGCACTCCACTCCTTTGCTTTACTCCATTCACTTCTACTTCTACAACCTATTAACGATATATAGTAATTGTGTAAAGTCAATATATCGATGTTTATAGCAGTATATATGCTAAATCAGGAAACCGGATTTGATGAGCACCTCAGAAGGACCAACTAGCCAGTGGAAGAAAGGGACTGTTAAGGCCGCATTGAACTCTGCTGCCCATTTTGTAGGTGGAAATAGTTTCCTAAACTGCCATCAGAATAATGTTATATTTTAATGTTCAACTTGCTAATAGTTCAGTAATGCATGTAAGCATGTGTAAAAGGTTAAATATTACAGCGCTGTGGCAAACTGGCAATCCAAATGAATTTGAACCTCGCCTCACATTTCTATATAATTTTTACTAATATGGATTTTGTTTATATTGTGATGCGGCTTACGTGTAGCTAAGGTTTCTGGTTTTAGATTCATGTAGCTATGGTTACAGCTTACAATTGATACAATTACATTTGAAAGTACAAATAAAGACACTGAACCGCATAAATCGTTGGTTGTTACTTACTTTACTTATTGTCACGCGTCATGTCAAATTAAGGTGGCTTTTGGGATTGCTTATTTGCTTATCATATGTTTCTAAAGCACGTAAACAATCGCAAACACTCTGTTAGTACATGTTTAAATACTACCAGTAGCTCATTTGTTTTCAAAGCATACAACCATTTTAACCGAGTAATCCGAAACATTCCCTATGAGAGAATGCATACCTGATCAGGGGCACCGGGAGGGAGCATTGACAATAACACTTCCCTCACAACTTCCTGCTGTTGTATACGGTTTCTCCCTTGCATTACACGTCTCGAAACATCCACAAAGCTATCATAGTCATAATCAAACAACCCCTTCTTCTTACCATCATCTTCTTTATTTGGCTTCCCAGAAAACTTTTCCATTTTACGCGCAAACAAACTCATAAACACCTTTTCAAACACACCATCATTGTATTTAGTCTTTTGTCCCATTGGCGCGGGTTGTCCCGATGGTTCTGCTATCCCACACCGAATAAAATTACTACCGGCGTGGGATTTTAATGGTGCAGAACATCGGTTAAAATTAGTCGTTGGAAGCTTAACAACTTGGTAGCTTAGAACCACCATGAATTCGTAATATATACTTTCACAACAACCTTAATGACATAAACTCGATAGTACTATTAGATGTTGATAAAACCGTAACAAGAAAGACTTATATGATAAAACATTATGTTGTGCTAGATTGTGTCCATTTTGGCCACACGTATGATTTCAAATTATTATGTTATCCATTATCTAGTTAAAATTACAAAAATGGCCCTAGGACTACATCTATAAGGGATGATGTAGCATGGTCCATACAAGGGCTAAACTGACATTTTATATTGTGGAAGAACGCAAATGAGTAGTAATTGGGAGGCTGAAACATATGCCACGATTAAAACATCTTGTGACACAATATTATTATGGAGCGAGCTTTATGACACAAATATTTGGATAAAAATATGTTTTTCTAGGTGAGAATATGAGCTGCTGAGTGAGTCTGGACATTGTTTTTCACTTATTATCATTAGTCCTTAGTGTGAGTCATATAAGCCGATGAGTGTTACTTTGAAAGAATACAAACAATTTGATGCTAGAAACAAAATGCATTATACTAAAGAGGGTAAGATTGCAATATGGCAATTGATACTTCCACATACATATTTACTTCACCCACATAAATTTATACATAAAGTTAGTGGGCCCACTAGCCTCATACAACTAAAATGTATGTGGATGAAGTAAAAGTTCATGTGGAATTATCACCACCCTTGCAATATGCAGGCATACCAGTAACCATATATTAACACTACTACTAAAGAAAAAATATACACAAGTTTATATTTATCCACAGGTTTAAGTCTGCAACAGTACATTACAAAAAAGGAATTAAGTATGGCAACAATATTCAGCAATCTCATGTTTGAATTAATATTTACGAGACATGTAGAACCCGTGCTACGCACGGGCTAAGAATCTAATTGTTAATCGTGTATTCTTTCTGTATATTGGCGAGTGTATACTTAATTATTGTTTCATATGTTGTATGAAATGTTTTAACTTTCTTGTATAAAAATTTAAAAGTATTTGATATTGTTTTGGTTTTGTGGTGTTGTATTTTATATATGGGCTTTTGGTTATTAAGCTGTGATGACTTTGTTTCTTTTGGTCTATTACTTATTTGCATGATAAAAAAATAGCTTTATTTCTTTTGGTCTATTACTTAGCCCTACAATACTTGTCTATTAGATGGTTTTTGCATGGTAATATGAAGCACACGGGGTCTATCTAATTGGTCATAGTTTAATGTGCGTTAAATATTTTCTTTATTAAGTTTGTAAGTTAAAGTTTGTGTAATAATGTATATATAATAATGCCACATAAACTGTATAAAAATCGTTACCACTTTTAAATGTAAAAGTAATTGATAGATATNATTTATAAGGGATGATATAGCATGGTCCATACAAGGGCTAAACTGACATTTTATATTGTGGAAGAACGCAAATGAGTAGTAATTGGGAGGCTGAAACATATGCCACGATTAAAACATCTTGTGACACAATATTATTATGGAGCGAGCTTTATGACACAAATATTTGGATAAAAATATGGTTTTCTAGGTGAGAATATGAGCTGCTGAGTGAGTCTGAACATTGTTTTTCACTTATTATCATTAGTCCTTAGTGTGAGTCATATAAGCTGATGAGTGTTACTTTGAAAGAATACAAACAATTTGATGCTAGAAACAAAATGCATTATACTAAAGAGGGTAAGATTGCAATGTACAAGCATACCAGTAACCATATATTAACACTACTACTAAAGAAAAAATATACACAAGTTTATATTTATCCACAGGTTTAAGTCTGCAACAGTACATTTCAAAAAAGGAATTAAGTATGGCAACAATATTCAGCAATCTCATGTTTGAATTAATATTTATTGTGTTTCAGCTTGTATAATGTATCTTTTTTCATGGGAGTATATCAATACTTGAAGGAAGCAAACCTCACACTGAGATTGCAGATTTTGAATGCTTATTGGCTTCTCCTAAAAAAAAAAAAAAATTGATATGTTTTGCTTATGTTTGTATCAAATAATCAATCTTAAATAGAAATAATGATGTGTGATTATTTGAAAATGTTTGTAGTCATAAAATAAGCTGAAGCGCTGAATATATGTAATCAGACTAATCCATTGAGAAACTAGACAGGCATATCTATGTAGGGTTATAAACGAATTAAACGTTCGGCGAGCAATTCATGAATCATTCATTAAAAAGTTCGTTTATGTTTGTTTTTATTAAATGTACGAACATGAACAATATTTTACGTTCGCTTAGTTAAATGAACGAACACCAACAAGAGTATTGTTTGTTCCAAGGCTGTCAAGATCGTGATACCACCTGAGATCGTTTTTGCCTTTGCAAGATCGAGATTGTAAGATCGGATCGAGATCCTACGATCCTACCAATTTGTCATATTTTGTAAAGAAAATGTATGTGAATGAGCATTAGACATCCAATATGAAATGCCGTGCACCCCGATTGCTTACATTTAATTTAAATTAACTGTTAAATGACAAGTGTAAACTCTAACTAATAAAAAGGTATACATAAAAATCAAGAACAAAAAATAATTACGAAATTACCTGTTGGCTGTTTTTTTTTTTAACGGCAATTGAAATAGAAACTAGCAAGGAGCTAGACCAAGTTACAAGGGGTGGATAGAGCATTACAAGGGTGATTAAACCACTCTAGCCAATTCAATAAAGGTTTCTTACATCGACTAACAATCTAATTATAAGATAAGATCTTGATGTCATTGAAAAGAAGACCCTTTGATGGTTTCTTCGGTGAGAATACGACACTGTTTCTAAAACGCCGTAAGGACCAAATTGTAGTTTGTATCACCGCATCGAAGAATCTTGAAAATTTTGCGTCAACGGGTAAGTGGTCTGCCAATTGAAAGACATCTTGGAGACAATGAAATGTGGTGTTGGGTATATGCTACCATTTTAGATCATTTATCCAAGCGTGTCTCGTAATCTTGCAATCGACAAACAAATGCTCTTCCGTTTCAATGGCATCATCACATATGGGACATCTCGCGGAATCTAAATCCACACTCCTTCGATCAAGATTGGCACGGGTCGCCATCCTACCATTTAAGACACGCCATGTATTGATGTTAATTTTCAAAGGCACTACTTTGTTCCAACGAGTTGCGGAAGAGGATACAGATTGAGACATAGAGCTGATGAAAGACCTCATGCCCTTAACATAGAAGCACCTTGAAGCATCGATAATACATTCCCATCTATCTTCAACATTTGATAAATAAAGATTAGATAAAAGACTAACCAAACTTATGAGTTCTTCAGTTTCTGGTCCATACCTTAGTTCCTTTCGCTAAACCCACTGGAAGATCAGCCCAGGAGGAAAATACGGGCTCATGGGCACAATATCAGTCAACTGAGCAGATTGTAGGCCGAGGGAAACTTGGGCAGTGGGATTTCTATCACAAACAAGACAATCCGGATTTCTGTCCAAACGATAAAAGCGAGGAAATGAAGCAACCAAAGGCGTATCACCAATCCAAATATCGTTCCAAAAGCTAGTACTTTGACCATTTCCCAATTTTATCTTGAAGAGGATATTAAGATCAATGTTGATTTTATGGAGGTCATCTTTTATCTTCACAATATGATTCCATGGCCCGGAGTTGGATCTAAGAGAAGAGTTATCATTAAGTCCACGCAAAGGTCCGTGGATAGAACAAATAACTTTGCGCCAAATTGCTTGATTCTCTGTATGGAATCTCCACCACCATTTTACTAGCAAAGCTTAATTGCATATTCTCAAACTATCAATTCCAAGACACCTTGATCATGAGGAGAGGTTACTTTTCTCAAACTATCAATTCCAAAAGAAGTTTCTCCTAATACCTTCAAGTTGATTGATTACCTTTTTAGGAGCCTTAAAAGTAGAGAAATAATAAACTCCCAATCTACCGAGAACATATTTAATAAGTGTGAGACGTCCACCAATGGATAGAGTCTTGGATTTCCACTTAGAGAGACGTTTATGAAATCTTTCAACAAGAGGATTCCAATTGAGACACCTTGACATGTTAGCACGAATATGAAGTCCTAGGTAAGTGCAAGGAAATTAAGATGTAAGGCTACCAATAGAAGAAGCAAGTGAATGTAAATCAACACTAGAGATACCAATTCCAAAAAGTTTACTTTTGTTGAAGTTGACTTTTAAACCTGAGGCGATCTGAAAACAATTCTCGACAAATTCTTAGCATTATCTCGAGACCACTCACCCATAATTAAGGCATCGTCCGCAAAAATTGGAGGTGTGAGATGTGAATCTTGTCTTTGCCCAAGTGCAAGATCTTCAATTAAATGGCTCTTAGAATTTGATTTTGGGTAAATGAGACATCACCAGTTATTGACTTATTGCTACTTGTCCATTTTCTTTGGGCTTAAGCAAAAAAATTGGCTAAAAGCCTAAAAGATTAGAAAAAATAAAATTGATTTGGGCCTAGGTAAAATCAGTTGACACGTGATCTTACGATCTTATGTTCGATCCTAGGATCTTACTTACGATCCTACCTCAGATGCGATCCCATGACGATCCTACACGGTTTTAGCTAGTGAGTACGTAAACTCGTACGATCCTACGAGTTTACACGCGATTTTGACAGCCTTGGTTTGTTCATTTATGTTCGTTAACGTACGAGTCATAACATTCATTTATGTTCGTATATCATATTTTTTATATACACTTTTGAAATTGGCTTACTTAAACAAATAACACTTATAGAACATAACATTTTTTTATATTCTCTTTTATAAATTATTAAATTTTGTGTTTATTTTTTAGGTTCTTTTATGTTCGTTCGTTAAGAGTCTTAATGAACGAACATCAACTAACACGAACGACCTTATTTTCTTTATAAATGAGCATGAGCAATAAAATTTGTTCGTTTAAGCGACCACGTTCATTTATTTATCCAGTTAAAATTTAACTAACGGAATGAACAAGCCTTCGTCCGTGTTCTTTCCATTCGTTTACAGCCGTATTATACGTATGAGACTTACGAGACCCACAATTGTTAAATATGGTGCATCATTTATGGATTTATCAATTTTTGGGCTATTAAAGAAGGGCCCAGTTATAAAGTATTTCTTTGAACTTAATAGCTTTAAAAAAACAATTTTAAGGGAACAAAAAAATGCATATGCGATGTTATAAACTCACCAAATAGACCTAAAAGCACATACTAATTTAACATTGCACAAAAAAGGACATACTCGTGTTATGATAAATTTTATTATCTTTGTTGCTCACCGTTTATGTGCCAACAAAACAATTGTAATTTCTACTATTTCATATTTGAAACAATTCTTATTTCTACTATTTCGTATTTCCAGTTGTGAAAAAGTAAACACACACATATAGTATTCAGTACATTCAACATCCATAATCGAAGAAACAGATCCAAAAAACCAGCTCAAACGAATACTCACATGATCGATAGGTATGAATATGGTAAGTGTACATTCATGAACCCTTTGTAATAATATGGGCTAGAGATCATATACAGTAGTGAATTTAAAGATCAAACGTCATAGCATATGAAGAAAGTACTGTTTGTTGTTTATAAACCACGTATTTGACGTAGCAATAAACTCGATTCACATACAGAGTACATGTGATAGGTAAATTAGGCAACTAATAATGCTGAAGTGTGATTTCATAGCATTTATGATGTGAAAAATGGTTTTAAGCTACAATTTCAAGCGCTTTTAATATGGACTGTCCCTATATAGCATTCTTCAATCAAAGCACGATTTGATGTCGTATTTTATTTGTGTAACCTAACAAAAGCGATGTTTGAAAAGACGTTTAGTGATATTACTAGATTCTATTACAGGTAATCATCTCTACTTCACCACATACGTCGACAAATATATAAATTCGTTTTCAATAACATCAATCAGTTACGTTGGGCATAACTTTTATGATCTAAGCTAGAACTTCGTTTTCAACTCCCCGTTTTTAATTTCTGAAGAATGTCGAGAAGATGTCGATGTAAATGACGTTTTTCTAACTAAGTGTTGGAATTTATATATCATGGGAAGCATATAATAATAACATGTAATCACAAAGCAGGCGGCGGAATACTAGAATTAATACTTGTAATTAGTTAACCGAATATAAAAGTAAGCGTACATTTTAGCAACTCAAGCAAATACAAGATCAAGAATCAAGAACCCTAAAAATTAGCGTTTATGCAATTCGACTACACCTTAGTCGAATGGGGAAAAAACACAAACACAAGTGGTGTTTGTCCTATGTTCTTGTACACGCGTATTGATAACGATTCAATGTGAATACTAGATTCTTGATCACAATAGATTAACCAAACACTTTAGTTACGCTCAAGGTCACTCACAAATCCCTTCATGGGGTTTCACTCGTAGACCTAAGAGTAAGAGGGGAGAAGAGAAGAAGTTTGGCCTTCTATTGAAATCAAATGTCCCAAAGAATGAATACATGGGGGGATATATTTATACCCTTATGGTAGACATCAAATTTATTATGGTTTCCCATGTTCGGCCAACTTCAAGCCCAAGAGAGGGTTTCTAGAACCTTCTCTTCGCTTGTTTCCTTTTCTTCGTATCCCTTTTACATTTAACTACCGTAAGTCACTTCCGTTAAGTACTTAACGTCTGTTAGTTGTTATTGTGAATTAATAATTAAAGCATAACGTTTTATATTTAATCATTAAACATTGAATCTCATACGCAGTGCATGCAATCCCATAATCTCGTGTTCGAATTCGGTCATACGTATATTAAATATATCCACAAACAAACAGCTCCCACTTGGAGATATCTTAAGTAATGACATTGGTTAGCGTCTAGCAAACACGCCATGCCCCCTGAATGACCCTGAGTGTGGTTTTCTGGAAAATCTTTTAATGATTCGTCATTATATTTAGAGCAAATTGCATAAAAAGGCACTAAACTTAGGGTCCGTTTCCAATCAGGGTACTATTCTTTTTTTCTTGCATAAAAAGGCGCCCAACAAATTTTTTCAGCCAATTTAAGTTTTTTTACTAACTTTCGTTAACCCACCTCGTTAGTAAATTACATGTTTGGTCCTTAAATTCGTATAATCATTTCATGTTTGACCCTTAATTTCTTTTTTAAATATTTTTTTCAAAAATAATTTTTTTGGAAACAATTTTTACCAATTTTTTTTTTGAATTTTTTTTTCTACAACCTTTTTTTCAGAAAAAAATCTTTGAAAAAAAAATTTGGAAAAAAAAAAAAAAAAAAAAACTTTATTTCCTTTAAAAAAAAAAATGAGATAATTTCAAAAATGATCAAGTTGCCCAATCGATGGGGATTTTTGACATTGGATTTGAAAATTCTTAAACTGACCAGTTGCCCGGTTGCCCAAAAACGTGTCGCCGCCCATGGGACGCCAAGTGTCCCAAGTTGCCCAAAAAAAGGCGGTGTTTCCCAAAAAAAGGAGGTGTTGCCCAAAAATTCGCCACTTGGCGTTCCCCCATTAAGTGTTGCGTTGGGCAACTGTCAGTTTAATAATTTTCAAATCCAAGGTCAAAAATCCCCATCGATTGGGCAACTTGGTCATTTTTGGAATTAACTCAAAAAAATTTCAATTTTTTTTTCTAAATTTTATTTTTTGAATAAAAATTCGAAAATAAGGTTATTGAAAAAAAAATTCAAAAAAAATATTTTCACAAAAAATATTTTCGAAATAAATATTTTAGAAAAAAATTTTAAGGACCAAACATGAAATAATTATACCAATTCAAGGACCAAACATGTAACTTACTAATGAAGTGGGTTAACGAAAGTTGGTAAAAAACTTAAATCGGCTGAAAAAATTTGTTGGATGGCCTTTTTAAGAAGAGTACCCTAATTGAAAACGGTCCCTAAGTTTAGTGCATTTTTGTGCCATTTGTCATTATATTTATCCTTTTGTTGCTAATACCACTTTAAATATGGATATGGATCTTAGTCATTCCATTATTTAACTTTTCAGTTTCTCGTTATATTATGATTGAACAAGATTACCAAATCATTTGAATGTATTACAAATAGATCTTGGGTACGGCTATACAAACATCTTGTAAACCCTACGAGGGGCCCAACAATATTATACTTCAAAACAAATTCGAAAGAACAACTTCTTTATTGACTACGAGCAAAACTCATGAATTTTACAATACTTCTGGAAATAGCCCCTTATTACTACCTGTTATGGATAGTGTTAGACTATTTCACAGAAATGGGCTACACCCATGATAATTTCCTGGTATCTCAAGTCTAAGGATAACTATTCATGATTTACTTGATGACAAGGATCCATAAAGTACAATCATGTAGTTGGGATCAGTCATATATCCAATTCATTGAATATCATGTGAATTTGTCATGACCGCGCATCAATATACATAAGTATATACTAACAAAAACTCAAATTTGTCTTAATTCAATCATATTTCCATATAATTGATCGACAACGGACTATTTAGAATAACACAAGTTATTCATGGATTTAAACATGCAAATATATGATATAATATATTATTAATGAAAACAAACGTACCAAGTACTTTAATTTATTATAAATAATAATTGATTAACATCCCTTATCCAATTACTAAATAGATCCATGCATGATAATTCTAGTTAATGAATTTTGCCTCAAGTCATGACAATTATACTTGTTGACAATATGTCTCAATTCATGACAATCATATTTGTTGACAAGGCATAATTCCAATTAACTTTGATCTATCGGAATTTTGAGAATACTTATTTCAAGAATTCAATTAGTGAAGTTCTTGTATGTGTGTACGCATATCTCATCTCGATATTGACACAATATTCCATAGGCATGGCAATCATCTTTCAAACTTCTAAACTTCTAAAGTATTCTTTATTCTGTAATGTATAATGTAACTATGCTCTTAGTTGAGCACAACTAGTCTTTATAGTCATCAACAAGGATGAAATCCTACCATGACTAGTATTGAGTATCATCTCGATTTAACTAGCATCATTGTATACAAACAATAATATGCTCTTTAGAAATCCGTAAACTTTAATATCTATTGTGTAATGTTTGATGCCCTCCAAACTTTCAAGTTGTTTTTATCCTAATCAATCTACAAGTTAGGGGTCATTTAGCATTGCGTTAAAAGTAATTACAACATAACTCATTCCACAATAGTCATAATAAGCACGGAAATCATATACTAGCACCTCACATAAAGTGTTTGGAATCTCACATCTCTCGGGTGTATAAGTTGTATAACATGTATGGAAATGGGAAAATAAAACTCTCTACCTGTTATAGCACATAGATTACCATAGGCTTGATAAAGGATCAAACCTCCACCGCTTTGGTGTAAGCACTTAGGATAAACTATCCGAGAGGGATTTTAAAGGGTTGTAATGTTAGGTGTAAGGGTATGGAAAACACGATTTTGTGAATATATGTAATTTTATTGGTGGCAAGTCAATTATCTAAGTTAATCACATGTAAAATGTGGGGTTGCTACGCCAAGACTCAACTCACCAACTTCTAAATCCTTATGTATTTTCTTGACTTAAACAAAGATAAAGACGGGATGATAGTCCGTATGTTTTTTTTTTTTTTTTTTTTTTTTTTTTTTTTTTTTTTTTTCCTACACTATTGCCCTACCATCCATAAAATATACATCCATGACCAAGGGACTTATAGTTGCATCCCTACACTTGAACTTTAATATAAATAAAACTAACTAATGACCCGAATTTCAATGATCAAAACACGTGGAGTACTTAAACATTAACATACATATGGGGGTAAAAATTTTGACTTCTTCCCAATTACTCCATAATAAATAGTACTTAACACATGAGTCTCAATCGTCCCAAAACTGTATTTACAAGATATGACTCGACTTAGCAATCATGTAATCAACTAGAGAATTAACAAAAGGTTTACATAAATGTTGTAACAATAATGCACTAAAGATGAGTGCATAAAAGGTAGGCTAACGCGATTTGGTGTTACATTTGGGGATGGATTGTAAATAATGCTTGATAAAGATTTATTTGATACGCTTTTAGGGGGTCATTTAAGCCCTAAATCGTAAATATATGGTCAAATATTACTTCAAATCGCTTCTTTTCTCATTTTAGGTACTTGGGACGAGAATTCTGGAAAATTGAGCATTTTGGACGTTTTTGGAGTCAAAAGTGAAGAAAACGACAAAATCAAAAAACTAGGCTGGAAAATACACCTGACGACGTCACGCCTTACAAGGTGACGCCGTCACTTGAAGATTCAAGAGGTGGAAATAATTGCAAGTGACGCTCCAGAAAACATTTGGTGGAATTACACGTGACGGCGTCACGTGTAAATGGAAGTAGGACGTCTGGTATTAAAGTTACAAGAGGCGGCCCAGAAGAAATTATGAGTGATGACGTCAAGAAGCTGGATTGGGCATCACGAAACCCTAATGACGGCGAGATGACGACGTCAGGACTTATAACCTGAAGCCGTCACCTTTGTATCTCTATATATAGTTTTGGATTTTTCATTCATTAAGTGTGCAACTTTGGAGATAAACCCTAGTCCGACCTTTACAGTATTTTTAGGGTTTCAAACCCTCTTTTCTTCCATGTTTAATTGAAGATAAGTTCTTCCTTTAATCATTCAATATGTCTATATGTTGTTTGATTAATTGTTTGTCTTTTCTTTACATTAACATGCTAGCTTAGATTACTTAGTGTTTGCTTAGATCTAATGAAACCTAGTTATTGATTGTTGGTTTGTTGTTTGTTGTTTGGTTGATTGACTCGCGTTAGACTTAAGAAAACTGGCTTATCTCCTTTACGGTAACAAGCTTGAACGTCTTAAGAAATGTAATCGGATGTGTACTACAGTTTTATTGATTGTATTTAATGCATGAGTAGATGTTGAGGGTTCTATGATGGGATACTAAACGTGTCGTCATAAGAGGAAATATATATTCATAGGGTTGGGGAAGGACGTACACGCCCCCACGAATGGTATTAAGGAATACAATCCTTCAACTAAACAATTGTGACAACTCAACAAATCAACAAGAGATAACTAGGGAGTAGTGAAATCTAAGTAAAACATTTGTCTCATATAAGAAGTTCACCATTTACTTTTCTTGTTATTTATTTTATTGTTTTTAGTTTAATTAGTAGTTTTTGGGTTAGTTGACTAGCAACTAATTCCGCCCACTCTGCCAATACCCGATATTTTACTTGCTTTCCATAAAACATAAAAATACAAAAAGACTCATCCCTCACCTTTAGACCTAGTTGACCTACACTTCAATCTTAACGACACTATTCCCCTAGAGTACGATCAATCCCCCGGACATACCTATACTACACTACAACGATCAGGTACACTGCCTGGAGGATTGCAAAATCTTTCAAGATCCCTTGAGAGGTAAAACCTTTTGTGAGGTTGCAAAACTCGCATCAATGCTCTTCTTTAATATTTGAGAATCCACCGAAATATCACGAGAACCGCGAAAAGGATAGGCTCTGAGGGGTGTACTAGGGGTATCTTGTACTAAAAATGAGTACAAAGCAAGGGTGTAAGAAAATTACTTGACTAATGAAGTCAATGCAATTATAAACAGGTTTAAAACATGGGTTATACTAGTGCCTCTTATCATTTAGTAAATCCTAACTACACGAATGTAGTTTCACTAGCGATCTCGGGATGCATCACAAAAACAAGTTCTAGAATCTATATACTACCGGTACACTCATAGGCATTAAAGGTGAATGTTTTATCCTAAATATTTGAAGGCAAACCTCACATTTTTTGGGGGTGGAAATTTTTGAGTGGTAGGGTTTTTGTGCTAGCTATACAATTCCTATCCATGAGACGCTTATTAAAACTAAAGTTTCACTCGTATTTTAAATTAGGTGCTAAAATTACCTTCCCAACTATCTCTTCCAGTTTATTACACAATTATTTAAAAACAAGGCAAATATCAAGTGAGTTCTAATTTCTAAGGTGTCCCTTTTTACCCTCCTATACTTAAATTGAACATTGTCCCAAATGTTCTTGTAAAGTACCAAAGTTATGATAAAGGGATAAGTAAAAGAGGTGAAAGAAACTAATACTCACCTAATTAGCTCGGCATGGACGATGTTATAACATGGTTAAATCTTCCTCCAACATACCAAGGGCTTGTTTTGGCTTATTGTCATGTTATAAACGATATATACAATGTCAAATACATATATAATCATACAAACAACATAAAAATAAGTAAAAGTCCAGAGATATATTACAACCATATTTGAAAATAACAAGAAATAAATAACAAATCTTACAAGGATTAGGATGAAAAGTTACATGTACAACAAGAACAAATCAATCCTATACCCTTTCTAATCTTCAATCCTTATCAAATACATATATTATCATATAAACAACATAAAAATAAGTAAAGGTCTAGAGGTATATTACAACCATATTGAAAATAACAAGAAATAAATAATAAATCTTACAAGGATTAGGATGAAAAGTTACATGTACAATAATTGTCACTTTACATGTTTTGGCTTATTTTCATGTTATAAACCATATATACAATGTCAAATAAATATATAATCATACAAACAACATAAAAATAAGTAAGAGTCCAGAGATATATTACAACCATATTTCTAAAAGAAGTCGTTATCTAAGTTGTTGTGCGCATCGCTATGTTCAATAAAAGTCGTTAATTCAGTCGCTACTATTGTCGCAATTTAGGTTTATTAGCAATATTGCTACCTGGTCACCATTCAATATTAAAATTTTAATACAATCATAATCATAGCATTAACACCGACATCAACAACTTGTAGTATATAAATAATCCATTTCTGTGACAACCCGGAAAATTGAAACTTAATTATATATCCTGACACGATCAAATTTGGAATAACTGATAAACTAAAACTCAGTTTAAATTATGTGAGACGTATTTTGAATATGAATTGATGCATGAAATGGCCCTATAGCACTTGAGGTCAAGCACAACGTGAGTCGGCACAAATCAAACTTAGATTATTGACGCATTAGATGAGCATGAGCATGTTTATAGTCATTTTTAATGGAAAAACTAATTTAGAAATATTAGTGCAACCTAGAACGACATATGTTGGGGTATAAAAGATCAAAGTAAATGACTTATTCCATGTAACCTCTACAATCATAAGTGCCTCAATGAATACATGAACACTTCGCATGCCCCTCATAAACATGGACGTGGCATTAATCTTGATTCTCGCATGACTATATTTTTCACTTCTAAAAACTATGTTATCAATGCTCCTCAAAAAATTGGTGTCATTAATACTCCCCCTTAAATTTTAGGACTCAATCTTATATGTTTAATTATAGATTGTGTTTCAGCTTGTATAATGTATCTTTTTTCATGGGAGTATATCAATACTTGAAGGAAGCAAACCTCACACTGAGATTGCAGATTTTGAATGCTTATTGGCTTCTCCTAAAAAAAAAAAAAAAAAAATTGATATGTTTTGCTTATGTTTGTATCAAATAATCAATCTTAAATAGAAATAATGATGTGTGATTATTTGAAAATGTTTGTAGTCATAAAATAAGCTGAAGCGCTGAATATATGTAATCAGACTAATCCATTGAGAAACTAGACACGCATATCTATGTAGGGTTATAAACGAATTAAACGTTTGGCGAGCAATTCATGAATCATTCGGTAAAAAGTTCGTTTATGTTTGTTTTAATTAAATGTACGAACATGAACAATATTTTATGTTCGCTTAGTTAAATGAACGAACACCAACAAGAGTATTGTTTGTTCCAAGGCTGTCAAGATCGTGATACCACCTGAGATCGTTTTTGCCTTTGCAAGATCGAGATTGTAAGATCGGATCGAGATCCTACGATCCTACCAATTTGTCATATTTTGTAAAGAAAATGTATGTGAATGAGCATTTGACATCCAATATGAAATGCCGTGCACCCCGATTGCTTACATTTAATTTAAATTAACTGTTAAATGACAAGTGTAAACTCCAACTAATAAAAAGTTATACATAAAAATCAAGAACAAAAAATAATTACGAAATTACCTGTTGGCTGTTTTTTTTAACGGCAATTGAAATAGAAACTAGCAAGGAGCTAGACCAAGTTACAAGGGGTGGATAGAGCATTACAAGGGTGATTAAACCACTCTAGCCAATTCAATAAAGGTTTCTTACATCGACTAACAATCTAATTATAAGATAAGATCTTGATGTCATTGAAAAGAAGACCCTTTGATGGTTTCTTCGGTGAGAATACGACACTGTTTCTAAAACGCCGTAAGGACCAAATTGTAGTTTGTATCACCACATCGAAGAATCATGAAAATTTTGCGTCAACGGGTAAGTGGTATGCCAATTGAAAGACATCTTGGAGACAATGAAATGTGGTGTTGGGTATATGCTACCATTTTAGATCATTTATCCAAGCGTGTCTCGTAATCTTGCAATCGACAAACAAATGCTCTTCCGTTTCAATGGCATCATCACATATGGGACATCTCGCGGAATCTAAATCCACACCCCTTCGATCAAGATTGGCACGGGTCGCCATCCTACCATTTAAGACATGCCATGTATTGATGTTAATTTTCAAAGGCACTACTTTGTTCCAACGAGTTGCGGAAGAGGATACAGATTGAGACATAGAGCTGATGAAAGACCTCATGCCCTTAACATAGAAGCACCTTGAAGCATCGATAATACATTCCCATCTATCTTCAACATTTGATAAATAAAGATTAGATAAAAGACTAACCAAACTTATGAGTTCTTCAGTTTCTGGTCCATACCTTAGTTCCTTTCGCCAAACCCACTGGAAGATCAGCCCAGGAGGAAAATACGGGCTCATGGGCACAATATCAGTCAACTGAGCAGATTGTAGGCCGAGGGAAACTTGGGCAGTGGGATTTCTATCACAAACAAGACAATCCGGATTTCTGTCCAAATGATAAAAGCGAGGAAATGAAGCAACCAAAGGCGTATCACCAATCCAAATATCGTTCCAAAAGCTAGTACTTTGACCATTTCCCAATTTTATCTTGAAGAGGATATTAAGATCAATGTTGATTTTATGGAGGTCATCTTTTATCTTCACAATATGATTCCATGGCCCGGAGTTGGATCTAAGAGAAGAGTTATCATTAAGTCCACGCAAAGGTCCGTGGATAGAACAAATAACTTTGCACCAAATTGCTTGATTCTCTGTATGGAATCTCCACCACCATTTTACTAGCAAAGCTTAATTGCACATTCTCAAACTATCAATTCCAAGACACCTTGATCATGAGGAGAGGTTACTTTTCTCAAACTATCAATTCCAAAAGAAGTTTCTCCTAATACCTTCAAGTTGATTGATTACCTTTTTAGGAGCCTTAAAAGTAGAGAAATAATAAACTCCCAATCTACCGAGAACATATTTAATAAGTGTGAGACGTCCACCAATGGATAGAGTCTTGGATTTCCACTTAGAGAGACGTTTATGAAATCTTTCAACAAGAGGATTCCAGTTGAGACACCTTGACATGTTAGCACGAATAGGAAGTCCTAGGTAAGTGCAAGGAAATTAAGATGTAAGGCTACCAATAGAAGAAGCAAGTGAATGTAAATCAACACTAGAGATACCAATTCCAAAAAGTTTACTTTTGTTGAAGTTGACTTTTAGACCTGAGGCGATCTGAAAACAATTCTCGACAAATTCTTAGCATTATCTCGAGACCACTCACCCATAATTAAGGCATCGTCCGCAAAAATTGGAGGTGTGAGATGTGAATCTTGTCTTTGCCCAAGTGCAAGATCTTCAATTAAATGGCTCTTAGAATTTGATTTTTGGGTAAATGAGACATCACCAGTTATTGACTTATTGCTACTTGTCCATTTTCTTTGGGCTTAAGCAGAAAGATAGGCTAAAAGCCTAAAAGATTAGAAAAAATAAAATGGATTTGGGCCTAGGTAAAATCAGGTTGACACGTGATCTTACGATCTTATGTTCGATCCTAGGATCTTACTTACGATCCTACCTCAGATGCGATCCCATGACGATCCTACACGGTTTTAGCTAGTGAGTACGTAAACTCGTACGATCCTACGAGTTTACACGCGATCTTGACAGCCTTGGTTTGTTCATTTATGTTCGTTAACGTACGAGTCATAACATTCATTTATGTTCGTATATCATATTATTTATATACACTTTTGAAATTGGCTTACTTAAACAAATAACACTTATAAAACATAACATTATTTTATATTCTCTTTTATAAATTATTAAATTTTGTGTTTATTTTTTAGGTTCTTTTATGTTCGTTCGTTAAGAGTCTTAATGAACGAACATCAACTAACACGAACGACCTTATTTTCTTTAAATGAGCATGAGCAATAAAATTTGTTCGTTTAAGCGACCACGTTCATTTATTTATCTAGTTAAAATTTAACTAACAGAATGAACAAGCCTTCGTCCGTGTTCTTTCCATTCGTTTACAGCCGTATTATACGTATGAGACTTACAAGACCCACAATTGTTAAATATGGTGCATCATTTATGGATTTATCAATTTTTGGGCTATTAAAGAAGGGCCCAGTTATAAAGTATTTCTTTGAACTTCATAGCTTTAAAAAAACAATTTTAAGGGAACAAAAAAATGCATATGCAATGTTATAAACTCACCAAATAGACCTAAAAGCACATACTAATTTAACATTGCACAAAAAAGGACATACTCGTGTTATGATAAATTTTATTATCTTTATTGCTCACCATTTATGTGCCAACAAAACAATTGTAATTTCTACTATTTCATATTTAAAACAATTCTTATTTCTACCATTTCGTATTTCCAGTTGTGAAAAAGTAAACACACACATATAGTATTCAGTACATTCAACATCCATAATCGAAGTAACAGATCCAAAAAACCAGCTCAAACGAATACTCACATGATCGATAGGTATGAATATGGTAAGTGTACATTCATGAACCCTTTGTAATAATATGGGCTAGAGATCATATACAGTAGTGAATTTAAAGATCAAACGTCATAGCATATGAAGAAAGTACTGTTTGTTGTTTATAAACCACGTATTTGACGTAGCAATAAACTCGATTCACATACAGAGTACATGCGATAGGTAAATTAGGCAACTAATAATGCTGAAGTGTGATTTCATAGCATTTATGATGTGAAAAATGGTTTTAAGCTACAATTTCAAGCGCTTTTAATATGGACTGTCCCTATATAGCATTCTTCAATCAAAGCACGATTTGATGTCGTATTTTATTTGTGTAACCTAACAAAAGCGATGTTTGAAAAGACGTTTAGTGATATTACTAGATTCTATTACAGGTAATCATCTCTACTTCACCACATACGTCGACAAATATATAAATTCGTTTTCAATAACATCAATCAGTTACGTTGGGCATAACTTTTATGATCTAAGCTAGAACTTCGTTTTCAACTCCCCGTTTTTAATTTCTGAAGAATGTCGAGAAGATGTCGATGTAAATGACGTTTTTCTAACTAAGTGTTGGAATTTATATATCATGGCAAGCATATAATAATAACATGTAATCACAAAGCAGACAGCGGAATACTAGAATTAATACTTGTAATTAGTTAACCGAATATAAAAGTAAGCGTACATTTTAGCAACTCCAAGCAGATACAAGATCAAGAATCAAGAACCCTAAAAATTAGCGTTTATGCTATTCGACTACACCTTAGTCGAATGGGGAAAAAACACAAACACAAGTGGTGTTTGTCCTATGTTCTTGTACACGCGTATTGATAACGATTCAATGTAAATACTAGGTTCTTGATCACAATAGATTAACCAAACACTTTAGTTACGCTCAAGGTCACTCGCAAATCCCTTCATGGGGTTTCACTCGTAGACCTAAGAGTAAGAGGGGAGAAGAGAAGAAGTTTGACCTTCTATTGAAATCAAATGTCCCAAAGAATGAATACATGGGGATATATTTATACCCTTATGGTAGATATCAAGTTTACTATGGTTTCCCATGTTCGGCCAACTTCAAGCCCAAGGGGTTTCTAGAACCTTCTCTTCGCTTGTTTCCTTTTCTTCGTATCCCTTTGACATTTAACTACCGTAAGTCACTTCCGTTAGTTGTTATTGTGAATTACTAATAATTAAAACATAACGTTTTATATTTAATCATTAAATATTGAATCTCATACGCAATGCATGCATAATCTCGTGTTCGAATCCGGTCATACGTATATTAAATATATCCACAAACAAACAGCTCCCACTTGGAGATATCTTAATATAAGTAATGACATTGGTTAGCGTCTAGCAAACACGCCATGCCCCCTGAATGACCCTGAGTGTGTTTTCCTGGAAAACCTTTTAATGATTCATCATTATATTTATATCAAATGGCACAAAAAAGCACTAAACTTAGGGTCCGTTTTCAATCAGGGTACTATTCTTTTTTTCTTGCATAAAAAGGCGCTCAACAAAGTTTTTCATCCGATTTAAGTTTTTTACTAACTTTCGTTAACCCACCTCGTTAGTAAATTACATGTTTGGTCCTTGAATGCGTATAATCATTTCATGTTTGATCCTTAAATTTTTTTTTAAAATATTTTTCGAAAATAATTTTTTTGGAAACTTTTTTTACCGAATTTTTTTTGAAATTTTTTTTTCAAACTTTTTTTTGATTTTTTTTCTACAACCTTTTTTTGGGAAAAAAATCTTAGAAAAAAAAATTTGGAAAAAAATTTTTTCAAAAAAAAAAACTTTATTTCCTTTCAAAAAAAAATTTCGAATGTTTTTTTTTCTAAATTTTATTTTTTGAAAAAAAAATCGAAAATAAGGTTAAAGAAAAAAATTTTCAAAAAAAATATTTTCGAAAAAAATATTTTTGAAAAAAAATTTTAAGGACCAAACACGAAATAATTATACCGATTCAAATACCAAACATGTAACTTACTAACGATGTGGGTTAACGAAAGTTGGTAAAAAACCTAAATCGGCTGAAAAAATTTGTTGGGCGCCTTTTTATGCAAGAAAAAAGGAAGAGTACCCTAATTGGAAACGGACCCTAAGTTTAGTGCATTTTTGTGCCATTTGCCCTTATATTTATCCTTTTGTTTCTAATACCTGTTCAAATATGGATATGGATCTTAGTCATTCCATTATTTAACTTTTCAGTTTCTCGTTATATTGTGATTGAACAAGATTACCAAATCATCTGAACGTATTACAAATAGATCTTGGGTACGGCTGTACAAACATCTTGTCAACCCTACGAGGGGCCAAACAGTATTATACCTCAAAACAAATTCGAAGGAACAACTTCTTTATTGACTACGAGTAAAACTCATGAATTTTACAACACTTCTGAAAATAACCCTGATTACTACATGTTATGGATAATGTTATGACTATTTCACAGAAATGGGCTACACCCATGATAATTTCCTGGTATCTCAAGTCTGAGGATAACTATTCGTGATTTACTTTATGACAAGGATCCATAAAGTACAATCATGTAGTTGGGATCAGTCCTATATCCAATTCATTGAATATCATGTGAATTTATCATGACCGTGCATCAATATACATAAGTATATTCTAACAAAAACTCAAATTTGTCTTAATTCAATCATATTTCCATATAATTGATCGACAACAGACTATTTAGAATAACACAAGTTATTTATGGATTTAAACATGCAAATATAAGATACAATCTATTATTAATGGAAACAAACGTACCAAGTACTTTAATTTACTATAAATAATAATTGCTTAACATCCCTTATCCAAATACTAAATAGATCCATGCATGATAATTATAGTTAATGAATTTTGCTCAAGTCATGACAATTATATTTGTTGACAATATGCCTCAATTCATGACAATCATACTTGTTGACAAGGCATAATTCCAATTAACTTTGATCTATCGGAATTTTGAGAATACTTATGTCAAGAATTCAATTAGTGAAGTTCTTGTATGTGTGTACGCATATCTTATCTCGATATTGACACAATATTCCATAAGCATGGCAATCATCTTTCAAACTTCTAAACTTCTAAAGTATTCTTTATTCTGTAATGTATAATGCAACTATGCTCTTAGTTTAGCACAACTAGTTTTTATGGTCATCAACAAGGGGTGACTAGTATTGAGTATCATCTCAATTTAACTAGCATAATTGTATACAAACAACAATATGCTCTTTAGAAATCCGAAAACTTTAATATCTATTGTGTAATGTTTGATGCCCTCCAAACTTTCAAGTTGTTTTTATCCTAATCAATCTACAAGTTAGGGGTCATTTAGCATTGCGTTAAAAGTAATCACAACTCATTCCACAATAGTCATAATAAGTACGGAAATCATATACTAGCACCTCACATAAAGTGTTTGGATTCTCACATCTCTCGGGTGTATAAGTTGTATAACATGTATGGAAACGGGAAAATAAAAGACTCTCTACATGTTATAGCACATAGATTAATATACGCCAAGACTCGACTCACTAACTTCTAACTCCTTTTGTATTTTCTTGACTCTTTTCTTGACTTAAACAAAAGATAAAGACGGGATGGTAGTCCGTATTTTTTTTTCATACACTCTTGCCCTACCATCCATAAAATATACATCCATAACCAATGGACTTATAGTTGCATCCCTACACTTGAACTTTAATCTAAATAAAACTAACTAATGACCCGAATTGCAATGATCAAAACACGTGAATACTTAAACATTAACGTACATATGGGGGTAATAATTTTGACTTCTTCCCAATTACTCCATAATAAATAGTACTTAACCCATGAGTCTCAATCGTCCCAAAACTGTATTAACAAGATATGACTCGACTTAGCAATCATGTAATCAACTAGACAATTAACAAAAGGTTTATATAAATGTTGTAACAATAATGCACTAAAGATGAGTGCATAAAAGGTAGGCTAACGCGATTTGGGTGTTATATTTGGGGGTGGATTGTAAACAGTGCTCTTCATTAATATTTGAGAATCCACCGCAATATCACGAGAACCGCGAAAAGGATAGGCTCTGAGGGGTGTACTAGGGGTATCTTGTACTAAAAATGAGTACAAAGCAAGGGTGTAGGAAAATTACTTGACTAATGAAGCCAATGCAATTATAAACAGGTTTAAAACAAGAGTTATAATAGTTCCTCTTATCATTTAGTAAATCCTAACTACAAGAATGTAGTTTCACTAGCAATCTCGGGATGCATCACAAAAACAAGTTTTAGAATCTATATACTACCAATACACTCATAGGCATTAAAGGTGAATGTTTTATCCTAAATATCTAAAGGCGAACCTCACATTTTTTGGCGGTGGAAATTTTTGAGTGGTAGGGTTTTTGTGCTAGCTATATAATTACTATCCATGAGACGCTTATTAAAACTAAAGTTTCACTCGTGTATGTCGTAAAAAAATTTAAATTGGGTGATAAAATTACCTTCCCAAGTATCTCTTCCAGTTTATTACACAATTACTTAAAAACAAGGCAAATATCAAGTGAGTTCTAGTTTCTAAGGTGTCTCTTTTTACCTCGCATCTTGCATATGACTGTGAAAAGACAAGGGTGGACGAGGGAAGAAAAGCCTTTATCAGATGCTATGCTCCTTTTTCTAACACAGGTACAGGGTACTGGGTGAGTAAGCCCAACTGATCCTCAAGCCACACCCATTGTTTTTCCAACAACAACTCACATCCCCATTGTTACTCAAACATATAGAAGGAGAAACAGAAATGTAACTTCTTCTATAGCAACATTCACTGTGCCTCAATGGTTTAGGTACAAGTGGTGGAGTATTCTCTAGTCCACCTAGGGAAGAAACTGAGCCAATGCTCCATGATGCACCTCTCTCAACAGGTAACACAGTTGGAAGTGCTGAGGGCAGTACTAATGTGGAATTGATGGAAATATGTACCAAATTGACTAAGCAGGTGGCAAATTTGGAGGCTGATTTGGCTAAAACAAAGAAGCAGCATAAGAAGATTCTAACTGATCTTGTCTCCAAAGTCAAGAAGCTCAAAGAAGAAGTAAAGCTGCTAAAGGCCAAAAGGATTCAAATTGTTGACTCTTCATCTAGCTCAGAAGCCAATGACTCAGATGATGATGATTTTGGTGATTCTCCCAAATAGGGGAGGAAAACTGACTCAATGACTGAGGGGAGGAGATTAGATTTCAATGAAGAAGGCAACAATGATGACATGGATATTGAAGATCAATAACAACAAACTGAAGAGCTTCAGCAAGAGGATACAGAGGTGATTCCACAACAAGAAGATACAGAAATTGTAGATTTGGAAGCTCCCAAATATGTTCATGACACAGCCACAAGTCTACATGTTCCTTCTCAACAAGCAGTACAAACATTGGAAGGTATTGCTAGTGCACAAGAAGAAGGTACTTCTGAAGAAGAAGAATATGAGAAGAAAAGAAAGGAGAAAGGCAAAGATCCTATGACTGCAGAAGAGTCTTCTCAACAAAAGAAGGTTAAGGCTAGGTTTGCTGCTCAGATAGCTGATGATGAAGAAGTAGCAAGAAAGGCTCAAGAAGATGAACTTGCAAGGAAGAAAGCAGAAGATGATGTTGCAAGCTTCATGGAAGCTCAAAGACTTCAAAATGTTCAGATGGTGAATGATCCCACATTGGCATATCAACCAAGTGAAGAAGAGATTGAATACATGATCAACACCAATCCAGAAGTCAAAGCCAAAGCCATTCAACTACTTGCTGATAGGTCTCTCACAGTTGAAAAAAGATCTGCTCAGTTAGCTAATTTCATCTCCATGAAGAATGATCAAGCCATAGATGATATGATCAGTTCAATCAAGAAAGGCCAAAAGAGACCAAGGAAACCTTCCAAAGCTCAAGTACTTGCTGGTATGAAGAGATATTTGTGTATGCAAGATGGTTGGAAGATGTATCAGCTCAAAGGCAAAACTCCTGAAGAAATTGAAAGGTTATACTACAGAGGTTTTAGGAAGAACACTGATTTCATCCCTATGGATTCTAAAGAAGAGCATACAAGATTTTTAAGATCTTAAAAGAAACAAAAGATCAAGCCTGCAGAAGATTAACCTCCACTCTTTAATTTATAACCTGACGGCCTATATTTCCTAACACCTGACGGCGTCAGGTGTTAAATCCCAAATTTTCTCTGGCCTGTCATTTGATAATTGTATTCCACTCTTTTGTCAAGACTTTCTGACGGCGTCACCGCTGTCAGGTTGTAAATCTTCAACTTTTGAGACTTTGTCGTTTTCTTCACTTTTATGCTCCAAAAACGTCCGAATATGCATGTTTTCCAGAATTCCTCTCAAAAGTACCTAAAATGACAAAAGGAACGATTTAGGGCAATATTTGATCACATTTATACGAATTAGGGCTTAAATGACCCCCTAAAAGCGTAACACTTTTCGTCTCATCAACGGCGTCAGAAGTAAATCTAGGCCATCCGAGAACCCTAATGACGGCGAGCTGACGGCGTCAGAACCCATAACCTGACGCCGTCAGAATGTAAAATCTATATTTACTTTTCTATTTTTCATTCATTAGTGTGGAACTTTTGGTACAAGTTTGGGAAAAACCCTAAAGACGAATTTGGCTGTATTTTCAAGGGTTTTTCACCCTTGAATCTTTCATGTTCAATTAAAGATAAGTCCTCACTTAAATTAATCAATATGTCTATGTGTTGGTTAATTATATCTTATGCTTGTCTTTCAATTAACATGCTAGGCTAGATTTTTCTTGTGTTAGCTTAGCATGAAACCGTAACTACTTTAAATTATTTTGTTGATTGGTGTGTTATTACTTTGTTGGGAATGGATTGTTTGATCATTGTTAGGCTTTAAGAAACTGGCAATTACTCCTATATGGTAACATGCTTAACATCTTTAAGAAACATGTAAATATGCGTACTAAGGTTATTAGGTAGTAATTATAACGCAATGACCAGCTGTTTATGCAATCCTAATGATTTGTGTACGGCAATGGTTGTAGGAGAGATAAGAGCTCATAGAATTATGGGGAGGTATGTACGCCACCCCATGAATTGTTAAGGAATACACCCGTCATCCACGCAAGTAATACATACACCAATTAACCGGTAAAAGATAGTTAGGGAGTAAGGAAGTCTAAGTAAACACATTTGTCTCCATATAAGTTTTCAAAACCACAATAGTTTAGTTATTTTATTTTTATTGCAATAGTAGTTTTTGGGTTAGTTGACTAGCAACTAATTCCGCCCACTCCTCCAAAACCCGAGATTTTACTTGCTTTCCATAAAATATAAAAAATACAAAAATAATCTTCCTTCACCTTTAGACCTTTTAGAGTAGTTTTTCTATCTTAACAAACACTATTCCCTGTGAGAGAACGATCAATCCCCCGTACTTACCACTACACTATACTACACCGACCAGGTACACTGCCTGGTGGGATTGCAAGCTTCTCAAGATCCCTTGAGAGGTAAAACCTGTTGCGTGGTCGCAATCCCACGCGCATCAAGTTTTTGGCGCCGCTGCCGGGGAATAGTTATTGTTTAGCTAGAATGTTTTATTTTATTAGGTCTACTCACTAGATTCCTTTCTAGTGAGATTTTTATTTTTATTTTTCTAGGATTTTCTTTAGTCTATCTTTTTTTTTTCTTCGTGTTTTTGTTCGTAACCATTACCATCCGCCAACATGGAAGGTGGTAACCTCCTCGATCCCAACAACCCACCTCAACCAAACCAACCTCCTAGAGCCCGTACCTTAGGAGAGTATTCCCGACCTAGCCACCATGGCTATCGCAACACTATTGAGCTCACTCAAGGAGCCAATGTTACTCCCTTGCGATCCGACACCATCCGGTTGGTGCAAAGCGGATGCGCATTCCATGGACTTCGTTCCGAAGATCCGAATCAACATCTCAAGGATTTCCTCAAAATCCTAGACTCTATAGACCTTGATGTTGCCACTCGAGAGACTACCCG
This sequence comes from Artemisia annua, assembly GCA_014162995.1. Classification (NCBI taxonomy): domain Eukaryota; kingdom Viridiplantae; phylum Streptophyta; class Magnoliopsida; order Asterales; family Asteraceae; genus Artemisia; species Artemisia annua. Next base: position 301 of record LBNU01035869.1, on the reverse strand, counting down.
ATTACGTCTCTTCCAATTCTCTCTGCGAGACCATGCTAGTCAGTGGCTAGAGCGTCTACCCGCAGGATCCATCACCTTTTGGGATGATCTCACAACTCGCTTCTTAGCTCAATTTTTCCCACTGGGGAGAACTACCAAGCTAAGGAATGATCTCTTGGCGTTCCAACAACGCCAAGGCGAAACCCTCTACGAGGCATGGACTCGATTCAAGGAGTTACTTCAAAAAGTCCCTCACCATGGCATAGACCTTTGGCTCCAAGTCCAAATCTTCTATGACCATATCAATATCCCCACGAGGCAA
>LBNU01035868.1:54195-65869 GCA_014162995.1 Artemisia annua | reverse complement strand
CAATGCAAATGTATCCTGGAGAATACAATGATTCCCCGGGTTCGTTATGTTCCCTGGAGTTGTGATATCCTGAATAAAAACGAATTCGAGATCAAAATATGTTGAATAGAAAAAGGGGTGTTTATGAACACAATCGATCACTTTAACTAAAGAGAAAATCTATAAATTACAGCGACTTAAATGCAAATTAAATAAAATAAAAATAGAAAACTATATTTAAAAATGATGATTAACTAATTTATAATAAAAATAAAAAGTAAATACTAATTATGATTATTAAAACAAAAACAGATTATCTGAAAAATAGAAAATAATTTAGGAAATAAAAAATGAAATTCTAAAAATGTAAAATAACTTAAAAAGTGATTAAAAACTTAAAAACTTATTTATCTAATTATTTATATAATTATTATTACTTAAAAACTATTTATAATTACTAAAACAAATTAAAATTACAAATAATAAGAGATTATCCTAAAAACTTGCAAATTTAATTTCTAAAAATCTAAAATAACTTAAAATAAAATTTGGAAAATTAAAACTATTTATATTACTATTTAATTACTACTTATTAATTATTAACTATTTATTACTTATTATTAATATATTAAACTAAAAAGGAAATGGAAAATTTATTTAGAAAATAAACTAAGAACTTAGAAAAATCTAAAAAAGTGTAAAATCTATTTTAGAACTTAAAATAAAATTATTATACTATTTATATAATTATTATTAATTAATTACTACTTATTATCTATTTATTAAGTTAACAAATTACAAAGAAAATAAGAAAATAAGCTAAGAAATAAAATGAAAATTTATAAAAGTCTAAAAATGTAGAAAACTTAATTTAGAACTGAAAATATAATTATTATCCTATTTATATATTTATTATTAATTAAAAACTATTTATTAACTATTTATCTATTTAATTAACTAAAATTACAAAACTAATTAGATGAACAGTGAAAATGAAAAATATATTTTTTACAGATTCTAATAAACTTATTAAACTTATAAAAATTATAAAAACTTATCCTAGATTAAAATTTAATATAAAAACTATTTAATTTATTTAATTTTCCTAAACCTATGAAACTATTTTTGATTTTTTAAAATTATTAAATGAAAACTAAAAATTACAAGAAAAATATATGTTATAAAGAAAAGGTGCAGAAAAAATAAAAAAATATAAAAACAATAAAAAGCACACGGATAAGCACTTAAATAAGCTAAAACAGCTTATTAGTGCAAAATGGGAAGGAAGGTGTTAAATAAAAGAGTGTGCAAAGATATAATGAGGAAAGTCCCTAGGGCAACTGGTATCCAGGTACACACTATCACTCTCATAAGGGGAAGGTCTCAGGTTCGAGCCTGCCTACCCCCTTTTTACACCTTTTTTATTTTTTTTTTTTTTGATTTTTCTTTTTACAAAAACACTTAGCAACTAAAAATATAAAACTTTTATAAAAACAAACTTTTTAAAACTGAGAAATAAGCTCTACAAGAGCTTATGAAAAAGCTCAGATAAGCCTTTTTTCTATTTTTGAGATTTTGAAGACTGAAAAAGCTTAAACAAGCTTGTACAAAGAACCAAAATGCAAAACAAAGATGTACACAACTTATATAGGCTCAAATAAGCACTGAGGAAACAAAAAGCTCAAAGGAATGAGCTTATTTCAAAAATAAGCAAATCCAATTCACCACAGTGACCAAACAGGTCACTTAGGCAATTTGCAGGCCTTGTGGGACCCACAAATAAGCTCAGTGGTCCAAAAGGAAACTTAAGCTATCAAGTTCACCTGGGTGGCTTCTAAATAAGCTAAAAAGCAAACCTTAAGGTCCACTAATAAGCTCTAGAGAAGCTTATGAAAATTGGTGAAAAGCTGCTTTACTCAGTGTTCATATAGGAATGGAACAAACAAAAAGGGATTAGCAGCCCTATTAAATAAGCCAACAAGTTGAAAATAAGCACTGAACTAACAAGTAGGCTTGCTTGGCTTCCCAAAGAACCAAAAATCACAAGCTAAGCTCAAGAAATGAGCTTGTGATGAGCTTATGAACTTGACCAATTACACTGATGACTCAGTGTAATGGTTTTGATTTTGCAAACAAGATAAGCAAATTTAAGCAATACAGATAAGCTGGAATGGCAAATAAGCACTTAGAACATGTAAACAGCCACAAGGGCTTCCTAAATCAACAATTTGCACAGAGTTACAAGCTCTAAAGAAGCTTGTGCAAGCTTATGAAAATGACTAGGTATCCTATGCACAGGGCATTTTTTTGAAAAACAGGCAAAGTAAAAAGCAAAAATAAGCAATAAGATAAGCTAATAAAAATTTAACAAAAATCACACAGAAAGATAAGCAACCAAAGATTAAAAATCCAAAAGCACTAATCAAGAACTTGAATAACAAAGCCTAGACAAAATTCTACTTTTTATTCAAAAACTGCAGGCATGCAATTTTGACTTTTAGATTATGAACCTAAGTTGACTTATATGAGTTTTGATCTTGATCTACTTACTGAACATGATGTTTTAGACTATAATGAAACTATTTTAAGCAATCTAAACAACTTTAGCATACAAAATCACAGATTAGCAACATTAAAACACAACACAGATTCATAAAATGGGATTCAAGAGTGATTTTGACTTTTGCTCAAATGAGTTGTGGTTTTTATGGTCTAAGAGTGATATTTAAGCCTAAGTGAACATGTAATAACCAAGAACCATAAACAAAACACACTGAGTACACATGAAATCAGTAAAACCAAACAATCCTTGCAGAGTTGTGAAAATGGGATTTTCAAAGCAAATCAAAGATTTAAACCATAAGACTGATTCATAACATCATATCTACCTATACTAAGCAGATTCAAACACATAAACAACAATAAGAACAACAAGAACACCAAAATCCAACTTCCACTATTTTCACAGTGAAAATGGAAAATTTAGCAACTATGAATTTAATCAAACAAGACCACTATATTAAGCATTAATCTAACATAACAACATCTAAGAAACATAAATCAAGCATAAAAACACAGATTAAAGAACAAGAACATGAAATTGCCAAAATTGAGAAAAGTGGCTTACAATTTGGAATTCACTGAGAAACAAAGAACCAATGACCAAGAACCAATCCTATAGCTTACCACTAAGCACTAATACCCAGAGCAATCAAGAATTCACCATGGATCATCTTCATTCTTCTTGGAGACTGATTTTTGATTTTTCACTGAATTTATTGAATTTTTTTGTATTTTTGCTTTTTGATCCTAAACTGAGTTTTATGGTTTCTAAAAGCTTTTAGAAGCTTTCTAGGAGCTTATATGAGCTTATTCAGTCCATAGAACAATAACACAACCACAATTCAAGGTTTTCACTCTTGAAAGGGACATTATCAAAATTAAATACTGAAATTAAAAGAGATACTGAAATTGAAACTTGCAATATATTAAATAACACTGAAATAGGAAAACAAAGTACTTGAGAATGAAAATTACAGAGTAATTAAGATTTTAACATAAATACGACATAAAATTAAACTAAATTGTGAACTAGTCTTCTCTTCTCTTTCTTCTCTTTATATAGGCTTCAAATTAGGGTTTCCCCATGTCTCTGATCACTTCCCACTTCAATCCTAGCCATTGGATGGCCTCAATTCAATCCTAGCCCTTAATTCCATTTTGGCGGGAAAATCTGTTTTGACCGTTTGGTCAACAATTGCAAGCTAGCATTTATTGTGGCGTGTCCAGGGTGAGGTTATGATGGTTTTGGGTGGCTGAGGTGATGGGCAAGTGGGGTGGAGAGGGGAAGCAGGTGGTGGCAAAGCTAGGTGGTGATGGTGGCAGGGCTAGGTGGGAACGGGGAGGGAGGAGTTATAATTTTTAAAACTTGGGTTGGGCTTGGTACTGGGCCAGGGAAAAAGAAAGAAGAGAAAAGGGCTAAGGGGGGTGTTTTGGGTTTTATAGTAAAAGGGTCCGTTTGGTTTTATTATTTCACAAGGACCAAAAGTGTAAATCTGCCAATCATGAGGGACCTGTTGTGTAATTATTTTAAACTTCTCACAAGGACCATATTTGCCATATGTGAAAAGTTCAAGGATCAAAGTTTGAAAATTTCCTTTTTATAAACCTTAGGGACCATTTCTGTAATATTTTGGATTTTGAGGGACTAAACATGTAAATATCTGAAAGTTATCAAAAATGTTCCAAATTGTATTTTATGAATAGTACAAGGGTATTTTGTGATAAAATCCAAGTTTTGAATACCCAGGGACTATTTTTGCCATTTTTGAAACTTGAGGGACCTTTTCTGCCAATTGATGAAACTTTTATCCAGGGACTAGAAATGAATAATTTTGACTTCCCATGGACTAATATTGACTTTTCTTTCATTTTGAACCCTCAAGGACTAATTTTGCCAAAGTGTGAAACTTCAGGGGCCTATTTTGTCATTTTTCAAACTTGAGGGACCAAAGTTGTCATTTTGTGATTTTTGACTTTAAAGGGTTTCTTTTGACAACTTGTGAATTAAAAAGGACCTTTGATGATATTTTTCATGTTTTGAAATACCAGGGACTAGTTTTGCCATTTTGTGAAAGTTTAGGGACTGAAACTGTCAATTGTGCAAACTTGACTGTTTTTCATCAGTTTTCAATCCTTTTGTATCTGAAACACATAAAAACATGTTTTTGTGATATTTTATATATTTTAGGGTATTTCTGTGTGTTTTCAGATGTTTTGGCAGTCTAAATGTGATAAAAATGATGAGTATTTGCACACTCATCAATCATTGAACACCATACCAGAAGCTTTCATTGCACTTTCCATCCTTTCCACGTTTCTGACCAATTGTTCAATAGTAGCACCCATAGATTTCTTAGTTTCCTTTAACTCAGTTTCAAGCCCCTCCATTTTATCTGCAAGTTGTGTAAGAGTAACCTTGCTTGTAGCGGATTGGTCCTCCTCATGAGTTGTGGTGTGGGTGTGGATTTGTGGTGATTGGTGTGGTGGTGTAAGGGAAGTTGGCAAGGTGTGATGAGAGTTGGATGAACCAGGTTCAGGGATAGGGACATCAGGAATATCCATTGGTTGAGATGAGTCATCACTTTCATAGGATGATGATGTACCTGCATTGTCAGTACCACCAGGCAGCATAGCAGGGAGCAAGAGTTTAAATTTCCCTTCAAAACTCCTATTCTTGTTTGCAAAGACCTTCTTTTTAAAAGGGATGACCGTATACTGAAGTTTGTTTATTGTTTCCACATATAACACCATTTGCAAAAACCTTGGATACATTAAAAACTTTGTGGTGCTTTTGGAATTTGCTACCATTGCTTCAAAAATCATTTTTGAGAAGTTATAGGTTTTATTTTTGGAGAGAAAAATCAATGCAGAGGCAAGACCACTACCAAATTGATCCCTCCCCCACTTTTAGAACTTAAACACTGAAGCAAATGGTGAATTAAAAACTTCCAATTTGGAGTAAATTGACTTCTCCAAAATGTAAGAGTACCATCAGTAAGGTATCCTATTTTCTTCATGCCCTTACAAATCCTTTTATTTGACAACATAGAGATTCCTGAGGCATCATCTAATTGAAGACTACTTCTAATAGAAGCCTCAGTAACAGAGAAAACAGTATTATCTATTGTTGCCCTTAACTCTTGAGTCCCATCAACAAGAGTTTCAGCAGTAGCAGTCTACCAAAACTGTTTGACTAAGGAATCGTAAATGATAGGATGACATGTGAGTGCATACCTTATGTAGGAGCCCTTCAGAAAGTCCACAATTTCATGGAAGTCATCGCTACCCTTTGGTTTCTTCAAAAACCCAACTTGATTATGCTTGTCACAGTACTTCATCTCACAATATTTTGTTTGCTTTGAAGGTGTTGTTTTGAAAAAGGGTTGATGATGGGTTTATATAGCCAAACGTGAAATACAGAGGATGCGATTTTCTTGCCGAAAATAGTTGATTAGTTTGTTACAATAATTTTGGAGAGAAAATAAAAGATAAAGATTGAAAATAAGATCAAATATTATCTTGATATACTCCTAGAATATTGCAAAACTGTAACGGTATTATTTTAGGCAGTGAAAATCATTTGGGCCGATGACCAGTACTAACAGTCATAAAAGTACACTGCCAGACTTAATTTTGGTCAACCAGACTTAATCACCCAACTTAACAGATGATCAATGGTGACTCAAAAGAAATCTAAACATAGCCTCTGTATGTCTGCAAACCATATCTTCCCTGCAAGAGTTAGTCCAAAGAGGATATATATATGCACCCATCTTAAACACCTTTATTATGCACATGTAAGAGTGATTTTTAGTTTCAAATTATACATTTAACCTCCCCTTAAATGTAGCTAGGTATTATGTAAATTTAAGAAACCAAAACTTTATTAAGCATGAAAATGTGCATAAAATACTTAATCCAACACAAAAGAAACCATGATGTTTGAAAACCATGAAACACACATGTCCTAGTGACTTAATCAAACACAATGTAAGTCTCTTAAAATGATACAATAACCTTGAAAAGATATGATGGCTTTCTCAAAAGTTAATCTCTCTTTCTTTTCTTTACTTTGGAATCATGATCAAGCTCATTACGGATCTTCGTTAGCAGTTGACCACCTATGCTGAGAGGAAGGTTGTCAATAGCATTAGTTTGTTCTTCACACTGAAGTTTTGAAGATATCATTCCATAGAGTACTTTAGTGCTTAAGGGGTACACCACATTAGTGAGCATAAAGATATCAACACCTCCTTTGATTGAGATATGATGAACTCCACTTGTAATGTATAGCTGCCACAAAAGAGTTTTATCTTGGCTTGGAAAACTCCAGTGCACATATGTAGAACTTGGTGCAAACATTCTGTGAAGCTCCACATATAGTTCTTGTGCCTTCACATCAGCTCTTCCTCCATTCTTGAAATCTAGTTGAACTAGTTTCCATAGAGTGTCTAAATCTTCCCTGTTACAAGACGTCACCAAGGTTTCCATGTTCTTGTAACATCCAGATGTGCCATCTGCTTTAAAGATCTTCCAGACTTTTCCACTTCTATCCTTGCCAATCCTCCAGGCTTCAATCCTTGCTGGAAATAGATTGATATACAATTTTCTTTCAAAGCTGTCCATTGGTTCCTTGGAACCTAGTTTGTGCTCAGAGCATCCACTATCAAATACATCTTTATAGCTTAGTTCCTGTAATTAATGATCCTGCACAGAAGTAAGAGATTAGTTTCTCTTGATGACCCAGGCCTGTGCAGGCTTGGGTCCAGTTTGTGCATCTTCATACTTGTAAGTCTTGTATGAACAAGATCCATTAATACTAGAAATGGACTTATAGGTAAGTTCTCTTTTAAATAGGTTCCATTTCCAGTAATCTGAGTCTCTAGAAGAAGACTTTCTTTTATCCTTTACAACATAAGAGTTTGGGGTCTTTGCTGTATTATTTCCAATGGGTCTCCTTACAGGTGATTTTGATTTAGTAAAACCTCCTTTTTGATTAAAATTGTTCATCTGTGAGAGAGGTCTTCTCACAGGTGAAGAAGATTTTGCAAAGTAATTTTTCTAATTAGCTTGATTCACATGTGGTTTAACTGGATGTTTTGGCCTGTAATAGCCAGTATTAACCCTGGGATGGGCAGGATTAACCTTTTTCCCAACAGGTTTAACCTGGTTTCTAACTGTATCAACATTTAGTCTACCAGAATTAATTTTGGAGTGACCAGTATTAACCCTTGAATAAGCAGAATTAACTTTTGTGTTACCAGTATTGAGTAGAACTTGCCTAGGGACAAACTGATTAGCATGATTAATTCTGTTAGCATTGTTCCACACAGGTTTAACCACATGATTACCAGTATTAACCATTTTCTGTTTTCTCAACTCATTTTCCTTAGCCATTCTTTTTTCATGAAAATCACAATCTTTTATCAAATAACTAATACAATTACACACAAAACATCTTTTCTGAGTATATACATAACCTCCTCCTAACACTCTATTCCATTTATCATTCTTTTCCCTTTTTGGTGTCTCTGGTTTATTTACTTGTTGCCTAGCAGATTTTAAGTGAGTTTCACAACTAGGTTCAACAGGTTTTTGTTCAGGTTAAGACACAACGGGTTCACCACTTTTAACTGATTCAGACTTTGATACTTCACTTGACCCACTTTCAGGTTCTGATTCAGAGAACTCAGAGGTGTTTCCAAGTGAAACAAGTGGAGTATTCACTGTTTTATCTTTTGAGACTTTTGGTTCAGGTACTTGAGGTCCTTTTTTACCATACACATATAGTGATTCATCAAACTTTTTCTCAGGTAAAGGAGTATAGTCTCCACTTAAAGGAGGTGGAACTCCTTTGTAATTATTAGTTTTTAGGAATCTACTATATTTAATTAAATCAGCCAAGTCAGTATCAGAAGCAGTAAATATGCTTCTATCCATCTCTTATTCATAACTTAGAACCTCACTATCTGATTTTATCTCATATCCTAGGCCAATTTTACATGTTGAGCTCATGCCACTGTCTATTAACTTTGACAAATTTTTAGAAGAATTTTTCCATTTGTCTACAATCTGTTGCAATTCTTCTTTTTCTTTAAGAGCTTTTTCACCAATTCTCCTATACCTTTTCAGTTTTTCATCTTTAGCATATATTTCATTAGCCTGAAAAGTAAGTTTTTGGTTTAAATTGGCTAGTTGTGTTTGAAGTTTATAAACATGAGCTTCTAACGTTTTGACACCATTTGCATAAGCAAGTATTTTTATCTCTTGTTCCTCTATTTGATTTGTTTGTTCATCACACATAGCCTTAACATTGTTGTATGAATCAATACACAGTTTAGAACATAGAGATACCTCAGAGTTAGAGCTTATGGCCATAAGAGTATGGTTTGTAGGTTCCTCCTCATCAGTGTGCTCCACCTAATTTATGATGCCATCATCCATAGTCAGCAGATCAACCTGGCTTGTCTCCTTCTTGTGGGCTTCCTCTGGATACATCCTCTTCTTTTTCTCTTCAGGATTTACCTTTGCTATATATTCTCTTGCAAAGTGACCATTTTTGTTGCACTTCCATCATACAAGCTTTGATTTGTCATAACAAACTGGCTTATTTCCATTATATTTAATGTTTCTTCTAGTTTTCTTGAAGAATCTCTTCATCTAAGTGCAATCAAGGCCAGTTGCCAGTTGATATCCATTTCTTCAATATCAACATCATCAATCTGATCAAGATCATCATGTATGAGATCTCTTTCTTCAGATCTTCTTGTAAGAAGAGAGTAAAGAACTTCATCAGCAAAGCCAGCAGAATCATCTCTTTCCTTGTTGTTAAAAGAGGAAGCATAGTTGCCAGGATTAAAACTGCCAGAACTAACTCTGTTAGTACTGGTCTTGCCATTTCCAAAAAAGGCAGCATTGGCAGCACTAGATGATGATTTTAAGCTTCCTTTGACATCTTGTTCAAAAACCCTAAGATTGTTGAACAAATCATCAATAGACCAGTTGTCAATACCTTCTTTTAGCCTCATGCTCATAGTTACATTGATCCATTCTTGAGGCATAGATCTGAGAAACTTATGGTTTGCATCTTCAGAAGACACAGGAGAACCATGAGTTTCTAGTTGAGAGAGTAGGTGTTGGAACCTTTCATAACCTTTTCAAGCCCTTCAGAACTGCTGTTGGGAATAAAGCTAACAGTTACCACTGATAAGCTTGTGGAAGACACTGCTGAAGAATGCACTAGCAGAGTAGCAGTGGAAACACATTACCACTGCTAGTACATATTATTACCACTGTTGTTAGGATAACTGTGATGTAGTCCTATTTAGATAAGTATAGAAAAGATCTTGTGTATTTTCTATTATGATAGCATTATATTTATCTTGTAAAGGACTCCTTGTGCTATAAAAGGAGGTCCTAGGTCCTTGTTCTAGGTACGAATTAACCCTAGAAAGCTTCAAGGTGTAACCCTAGTGATAAGCAAGATCACTCATATTATTATCAATAATATTGAAGCTTTGTGTTAAACTTACATACAACTGTTCTCACTTACATCATACAATTCATATTCTAAGTATTGTTAATTATATTCCGCGTGCTTAATAATATAACTCAAAGTATCACTCTAACACAAGGTGTGTGTTTAGATCCTACAACTGCTCACTGTGAAAGCCTCAAATTGCTGTTTGAGTATGGCCTTTTGCATCTTCTTGGTGTTGGCATTTCCTCCAAATCTGACTCGAATAGCTTCCCAGATCTCTTTGGCATCATCCATCCCATGGAATCTTCTCAGGTGTTCCTTTGGAATGGTCATTAGAAGAATGGTCCTAGCTTTCCTTTCTTTCTCCACAGCATGTATCTCTGCAGCAGTGACTGGTGGAAGTACTTTAACAGTAACATCCTTGCCTACAGGGATTCTTTTCTTTGAGTTTCCATTCTGTATGACTTTTGATATGTGCTTATTCACATATCTTTTATTTACCATTATTAGACTATTATAGACCAAAAACTAACGTTCAACACCAAAGATATCGTGTTTTTGTGTTTATGACTGTGCAGGTAAGGATATTGCAAAAACAACAGGAAAAGCAACCTAAAAACCCAAAACGGAGCCCGAGATTACTGGAAAAAGGCCCAAGACAGGCCGAGTCAACAGATGAAATTTACTCAGTAACCCCAGCCCGTGACATGTTTTCCATTACTTAAAGGCTATGAATACTGAAAGAGATACTTCAATCGGAGATTAAAGATGATTATCATGTATACGCCAGCTTCCCAAACTCGCAGCAGGCTGGTCACTTTTACTACTCATTGAAGGGACTTTTTGAAGACTCGTTAACATATTCCCTCAAAAGATTAAGAGGACTTAAGTTTATTTTTACGAAGTCGTCTGTAGTAGCTGTATGAAGGTTTATGGTTACCGGCTTCATGAACAAATAAGAGTTAAGGGGGGGGCTAGATGTAACAAGGACTCCCCATCGCAGCAACCTTGCAATACCACCCAACGTAGTCGCTTTTGGTCTTGGTTGTTTTTAGTTTTTGTAGATTAGTTCTCGTAGTCTCCCTCGTTTCAAATTGTACGTCGCTCTCCTTTCTTGTATCACGCGCACGGGCTTCTTAACTTTCTCTAGCTGCTCCTTAATCTCTCTCTCTCGTCGCGTCTGTCTCTCTAGCCTGTTGTAGACTCCTCCGCGCTCCTCTTCTGTTCATTGTTTTTCATTTTATTGAAGGCTTCGCTCCTTTACTTCTATTTGGATCATCATAAGCTCGATATAAGTCATCTGCACGACCGTCTTGCATGAAAAGAATTTTTCGTGCTAATGATACTGACTTGGCTTATTTGGGCTCTCTTCGCGCTAGCTTGTAAACAGCTTATTAGTTTTACTTTAGCCTTCAGTTTCAAGGGTTCTACAAATCGTTGCTTTAGCTTTCTTCAATCTTTCTTTTTGTGTTATAAACTAGTTTTTAGTCTATGCACCCCCTAAAATCATGGTTTAGCTTATTTTGATTCGTTGAGCATTCTTTAGCTTATTCTTGGTTGTTTGTTCTTGGCTTAATTTGAGTCGACAATAAGTTCTTCTACATGAACGCTTTCGATATAAAGTTGTCACGTAAAACCTACTTTCCAGCCGCC
>LBNU01035868.1:36334-48429 GCA_014162995.1 Artemisia annua | reverse complement strand
ACTTTCCACACATCATTATCTATGTACTCCAGATAATCTTCCATCTCCATAGCCCATATATCATACTCTTCCTTTTTGAGAATTGGAAGTTTGATATTGGCTACAAGCACAAGCTGCTGTTAGTGTTTTGGCTTCTCATTGTCAGAGACAGCATCTTCATGGTTTGATTCTTCAGCCTCAGAGTCACTGTTACGACTAGAGAATTCATCAATAGGTTTGGACATTTTTTTGGAATTTTGGTGAGTGTTTGAGTGGTTATTGTGTGGATCTGTGTTTCTTCTTACTCAGAGTTCCTCAACCAGGCTCTGATACCACTTGTAGGTTAAAAGATTTGGATCTTAGCAGCCTTTGTAAGACAATAGACACCTTGGATAAATCCAAACTATCTATATGAGAAACTCTAAACAATGTATACTTGATGTTAATGCGGAATGTTAACACAAGCAGTAAGAACAACACAGAGAATTACTAACTTTGTTTTCTATTAATTTCTTGAAAACTTGGCATAGAACTCAATGCCGTAGGGTTCCTTTTATACTATAAGGAAACCCTAATTCTACAAAACGTGCGAAAGGATGCATACATATCTTCTCCTAAGATATCTAACCTTGTGCATATCCTTTCCTATAATATCTCCTAAGATATCTAACTTGTTCAGCAAAACAGACTTAATTAATCTGGCCAGACTTAACCTTGTACTGGCAGACTTAACTAAACCTACCCGACTTAACTAGACTATTCAGACTTTTATGTCTGATACAAATAATTCCCAACACAATCATTAACTCTGTTTTGTAATTGTCAAGGTAAGTGCGTCGTACTTCTCGTATTTTCAATTCCTTTTACCCGCCAAGCAAGTACGCCGCATAAAGTCCTAAGACCGGCATACTTGGGTCTTTTATACTTGTGTATTTCCTTTTCAAGTCCCTCCTTTCTTATATTTGTCATTTAATCGTCCTTTTAGTGGTATTTCTGACTTTCTTCTCTCGTTTTATCCTGCAACCAGATTAGTACCAATTCTACACAAATAGCGTGTTATTCTATATAATATAATAGGTAAATGGTATATAATCGATGGAATAAATATGTATAATTAGAGCGTTATCAAATCCCCCATACTTAACTATTGCTTGCACTCAAGCAATCTTTTAAAAATATTATTTTTTATCAAGAAATCTAAAGCCAAAAATAACGCGACTAAGCATCTCACGAAGGTGGAAAGTATAATTCACTCACACTCATATATCGGGTATAAAAGAATGACACTCAGCTGCTTAGACATGTTAAATATATTACCATAGGCTTGTACAAAAAACTAAACTTCACCGACATGGCGTAAGCACCAAGTAAATTTCATCAAAGTTTTATTCGGGTTATAACATTAGGCTAAGGTTCATAATATGGGTATGGATTTAGACATGAAATTTATTTAGTGAAATTGGTTCTAAAAGAAAAATAACAACTTGAAAGTCCGTTTTCTTGAATAACGATCTCCATTTGGCACATATTTCACCAACACTTTATTCTTCCTCATATATATTTCTTTTTTTCTTTCTTTCTTTTCTTGGACAATATTTTGTTTTCCCCCATACTTACGATAAACATACCACTTCGATTAAAACTAGAAGTTTGCAACCTTCGCATTTCTTTCAAAATAGCATAATCTGCGATTATTTCTTTTCCTTCTTTTTTCTTTGGACTTCCAACAAGGTTCATAGGTTTAGAAAGGCTAAAGTGTATATTTTTTTTTTCTTTTTATTTTTATAGTGGATGTAATAAACGAAATAGATTGGCTCAGAATGTTGTTCTAGTGGTATCTAGCACTAAAGATAAGCACTATAAAAGGTTTATATAGGAAATTAGATAATCGATATAATTACTAATATAATTTTTATTGAATGGCTATTTGGCGTAAATCCTAAGTTTGCCTCTTATCATTTAAAATTACTTATATCACACGAATGTGATCTTACAACGGTCTCGTAAATATTTTAAGCACAAGTTCTAGAATAAATAAAACATCGGCACACTCATAAACAAAGAAACAAGCCTTTAATATAGGGCATTAGGCTGAAAATTCCTCACATTGAAGTGGTAATGGTTATGAATATGCTAGCACGTTATCAATTCCGAGTCGAATTAGCTTAAATGATTTAACTCGATTATTTTTTTGAAATTATATAATAAGTGCGGCGCATCATGTTGCAGAACCGTCGCACATTTACTTAAAAACCTGTTTTTTATTTAAAATTCATTCCAATTTATCTCACCCCCCATACTTATTATGAACATTGTCCTCAATGTGACAGAATATAAATAAAATAGAGAAATGGGAATGAGTTACTTTACTATAGGACGAATTCAGCAAAATTGTACGAAGTATGGTTTAAGCCTTCGTACTAAATTCGAACCTGCACATATTTAAACACAAAACAAGCACACAAATATAAATATCAAAAGATTAGATATGTTATTATTATTATTACTACTTATGCAAATTATTTGCATATATTATATAGATATTGTTTTGTTTCTTCTTCCTGCTTATCCCCCATGGTTACCATTGTTTTTGTTTCCCGTCACACATTGTTTAAAATGCCAACAGAGGCATAGGTTACAGACCATCCAAATAAAATTGTTTTAAAATGTCTTACATGACCAGATCCCTGGTCAAACATCCAAGTGCGCCGCACTCTATTCCAAGTGCGGCGGGGTTTGCTGCTGCTGCTGTTGTTGCTCTTGTTGTTGTTGTTGTTCTTTGATTGTGGTGTGCTCTTCCTCTCCTTCTCTTTGCCCTGAACTGGATGGTTGGTTGATGGTGGTCCCTGGTGGTGCATTGGTGCCTTGAGAGATGCTAAGCTGAGCTGCCAAACTATCCAACAATGGCCCATACTTTGCCCAATTTTTTTGATTTTCCTTGGCCAATTCTTCCAATGCAGCCTGTCTTCTCTCAACCTCCCCCAACTTCATGTATACCTCCATAACTGTGGGTCTGTGGGGTGTTAGATGCACCAACCTAGCAACTCCAGGTTGTGGATCCCATGTAATCAACTTCCCATCTTCACCAATTAGCTCTCTCAAGGTAGTCTCATTTAACTTCCTGCAAGGTGTAGGAGTGGAGTAGCTATTCAAGTTATCATCATTCAACAACCTCATTCTCCTAGCTATCCTAGTCACAAACTGCCCACAAATAATCTTACTCCCCTCTTGAGTACCCTTGCCCTTCTTCTTCATCCACAAAGCAATCACCCAAGCCACATTAGCATAGCAATCATTATTCCTATCCTCAAACATGCTCATCAACCACAAATCCTGCTTCTGAATCTTATCATACCCTGTTGTTCTTTGACACAGCCCATAAGCAATCATTTTCTGCAATACCCTCAACACAGGGTTCCTAATGCTGCTGCAAGCACTCCTAGACAACCTCAACTCCTCTTCACTGCTTATCTTGCTCCAGTACTCTTCTGCATTGAACTCACTCTCATCTCTCAGACCTTTCTGGAAGTAAATCTCAAATCCTTCCTCATCTAACTCCTCTGATCTATACAATCCCAAGAACCTAGCAAACTCCACTAAACTCAGATGAAGTGATCTTCCTCCTAACCTGAACTTCAAGATCTTTTTGGTGCAGATCTCCTCTTGACTCACATCTTCATCCATCTGATAAGTAGCAAAGAACTCTTGACATAACTCCTTGTAGATAACTTCCTAAACATTAAAGGCTCTCTTCCAGGCCTCAGACACAAACAACTCCTCGTCACCTCCAGCTTCTATCAACCTAAAGCATTCAACACTGCCCAGTCCTCAATGCAAGGTGAGTAGATATCCTTTGTTACCAGCTTAGCCAAAACTCCATTGTATTTCTTTCTGTTATCATTGTTACAACCTCTCCATTGCAAATGCTCATGGTTAACCCTTCCAAGCAAAAGTTCATCCACACTCAATGTTGCTCTTTTCCTTTTACTCCTAGATGTAGATGTGCACATTTGTTTCTGATTCCTGCACACATTTCATAGAAACCAGAATATTAGTTTTTAGTGCGTACATATATCTAAATCTCTCTCAAAATTCATATTTCAAACACTCTGTCTCAATCTCAGACAAAAAGTGCGACATACTTGATAACAAGTACGGCGTACTGGCTAACTTAAAATGTAAGTATGGCGGTTCAGATCTGAAAACCGGCGCACATAGCATTAAGGCGCGAAATATTTGATTCTAAAGCCTCATTTCAACAATACTATGTTTTCAAACTCTTTCTATAGTTTCTCTTAATCGTTTTCTAAAAAAAACCCCCTAGAAATAAGCAGTTCTTATTTTAGGTTAAAGCATTACGGCATAATTCATAATTTGCAACTCGTTAAATTCAGAATTCTTCCTTAACATTTCATTTTAATCTCTCCTAGATCAAATAAGCACATCTTTTTTCACAAAAATAGTGATCAAGGCTAAAAACCCTAACCCTAATTCGAATCAATCACTCGCAAAATTTAGGTTCATGAAATTGGGGAGTCCTATATGTTCCACTTATTCTAACCAACATATGAATCAAAATAAAGAATCTAACATTTCATAAAAAATAAAAATAAAACCTAAAAATTACGAAACAAAATTGCAATGAAATCAAACAAAAAATGGATAAACATACCGAAGACATGATAATGTGGATTGATTTTCTTTTGGAAGACCTTTTGTGAAAATTTTTATCAAAGTGGTAGCGGTTTCTCTTTTTTTGTGTGTGAAAATGTTGTGAATTTTGAAAAGATTTAAGTCATATTTATAGTCCCGCTCAGAAGTGCGGCGTACTTGATCCCAAGTACAGCGTACTTGCTGCAAAATTTTCTACAGGTAACTATTTTAACTAACATGCATACGTAAAAACGTTCAATCCACATATAATCAAACTTCATTATATTCATTCATTCATCAAAACATTCCTTAAGTTTCCATGATACAATGTTTTGGTATGTTTTATTCAAATTATGAAAATAACATAGAAATGAAAAATAAAAACGAGAAAAAATAAATTTAGGAGTGTATGTTGCTACTCCTATCCGTCATCCATAATTTTTCAAGCTCTGAAATAACCGGGTGACATACCATCACTCAGCTTGTATTCTCTAGAAACCTTCCTTCCAGTTTTCTTAGTCTCATATCCTCTTTCAAAAGTATTTCCAAACGGATCCACAATCTTAACGTTAACGTGTCACTTCCTATCTCCTTTAACCTTCAAATTTCCGCCCGAGTAGTTAGGTGTCCAGTCATTATTGGTCAGAGAAACGGGTAGTGCTCTAAGAAATCCTACCAACTTTTTCCAAACACAAACATCATGGAACGGGTTCAAGTAATCTTATTCACCAAGGGCACGATCCATAGCATCTTCACATTCCATATAGCTTGGGTAAACAGGTCCATAAAATGGATTTCCATTCTCATCCCTTCTTGGGGAATATTCATCATCCTCTTCGTCACTATCACTTTCTTCCTCTTTCTTTTTCATGGGCACAATTTTGTAATGCCCCCGTACACACTTATCCTATCATTCCTTATGTCCATTATAGTTCCAAGAGTGTACATGAAACTTCTCCCGACAACCAATGGTACATCTCTATCAATGGGTACATCAAAAAGTAGGAAATTGGCAAGAATGGTGTTGTGCCAATTTGGCAAAGAACATTGAGCAAACGTCCCATGGTTTCCGCACTAGAGTGGTCTAGTAACTTCACTTTATCAATCTTAGGACTTGCTTTACCTCTTTCCAAAAGTGCATGGATACGGTATGGCATCATGTTAATGTTTGATCCGGTATCTACCAATGCATTGTAAGTGAGTTTTCCTTCCAAACGAATAGGCAAAATAAAACATCCCGGATCTCCTCCTTCTTTCACAACTTTATGCTCTTTAACCACTTCTTTAGCCAACTCATGCTCCTCTTCATTAGTAACCTCACCATCAAGTTTAAGCCTATCAATCAACACACTATCAAGCATCATTTTATGTTTGTCCAAGTTCTTCAAAGTTTCAATAACGGGTCTTTTCTCATTTAGCAATATCACCCTTTCTAGCACACCTTTTTCAAACTCTTCCCTAGTCTATTCTTCTTGTGTTTTTGCACGGTTTATGTTAGTGATGGACCTTCATCATCATAGGTCATTTTGTAGGTTTTTTGATAATTGGTTTTGTTTCTAGAGCTTTTTCCTATGTTGCACACATAGTTTGGGAAATCAATTGGGTTTGGTGAAAGTGGTGGAAGTTCTTCAACTGAGAAGTTGGCTAGCAAAGCATCTAGCTCCTCATCCTCCGAATCATACACAGGTGGTTAGGGCCAAAGTGTTATGAGGCCAAGTTGTAGGTTCACAATGGCTTTAGCTTGCCTAAGAAAGTCTCTACTAAGTATCACAGTAGGTTCAACGTCATCCTCTTCCGGATTCACATAAAATTCAACCACATAAATTTCTCCTTCGAAATTCACCAACAATTTCTTATCAAGCTTTTTGTCCCCATTGGCTAACTTTGTATACTTCCATTTCTTTTCAATCACCACTTCTTGAGAAACATAGTTTTTATCACAATCCAAATCAGTAACCCCATCAAAAGCATTCACACCTTCCACATAACAAGGTGTCATGTACCTATCCCAAGTTCCATCTTCCTTCTCCATTCTAAATAAAGTATAAGCCTTCACCTCCTTTCGTTTTCCACTGTCTGCTGTGTCCCAAGTGCCTTCTCCATCCCAATTACCTTCACTTTCAACTTGATCATTCTCAGCAAGAAAATTTCCCTTATCTAAGCACATACGTCCAATACTAGAATTTGGGTCCATTTCTAACATTTGACAACATAACATCAAATAAACCATTAGTATGTTAGTACAATCAAAAATAAAAGATATTTTACACTCCAATAACATCAGTAAACATTCAAAAATCAAAAGCTGAATTGGTTTGATCATTATGAACACTATAAAAGTCTTCTGTGAACTTCTGGTCATAAAAGTGTGGCGTACTTGATAACAAGTGTGGCGTATTTTCACTGTTTTAATCTTTTGAAATTTCCCAGGAAAGACCGACGTACTTGAAAACAAGTGCGGCGTACTTCCTCTGTTTTCAGTTTTAACTTCTTTGTAGATTTCTGAATATTTCAGAATTATGATTAACCTAATAATCCAGATTATTATCATGCATAAATAATCAAAAACAAGAAAATGTCTAATTAACCAATTAAGCAAATATTTTTGTATTTTCGATGAGTCATAACATATTAACAAATGCATCAATCCAAATAACAAAGGCAAATAAAAAGCAATTCTCATGTTCTCAGCCTTGAATTTAAGCATTAAAAAGTTTTTGTTTTGGGTTGGTTTTGTCTCAGTGAACATTGCGAATTTTTCCAGAAAGTACGGTGGTTTAGAAAGTAAAATCAGCGTAATTGAAATTTTTCCGGAATGTACGGCGCACAAACTCTGAAGTACAGCGTACACTCAGTCTCAAAAAGCAAAAATTTATTCAGCTTGCCAGAAAACTGTACGGCTATGTTTGTAAAAAGTCTCAAAACACTTTAACTAACTTGATTTTATCACAGCCAATCCTCGGCAGCGGCGCCAAACACTTTGATGTGTTTCAAAAGCTTTAAATTTATAATACTAATTTCACCATTTTTCCTTAATTTATAAAACACATGGGTAAAGTATAACCCCCGTTTATAGCAAAGGTTTAGGTAAGACCAGGTCGTCCCAAGAGATTGTAGAAAAGCCAAGTTAGCAATTGTGTTAAAGTAAAGTCCTTAGGTTGTCACTTATCCAAAAACTAGTAATTTAGATTGATTGTTTATATGATTAAAAGATATGTTTATTTAGGCTAAGAAACATGGAAGTAGCATGAGAATGATGAGCAAGCAATCATGAACAAGATATATAAGCAAGAGATGCATGGTTAACACTCGTACCTATAACTATCTAACATATTAAGAAACCCTTTCGACCTATGATTCTCAATATATCAAATGCATTAAGATTGGTTCATAACAGAAGTATACATAAGCCAATTTCCTCATCAAGTTCGTTAGACATGAGATAAGGCATTAAACAAGATCATGGATGGGTTGATAAATGTTTTGTCGACCAATTTCTACAAGGTTAACACCAAGTTGCCATAGACAAACACCTAGAAATAATATCAAAATGGCAGACCCTTTCGACCTACTTCTACCACAGAGATACATCAAACATTCAATAATGATCCAAGCATAATCTCATCAATTAATCTTAAGCATAGTATCAATAGCAAGCGTACATTACATTGCAAACAACCATATGACTAAATCACCCAAATAAACATATAACGACTACTCCATTATTGAAATAACAAAACTCATAACATTCAACATGAATAACATAAACTTCATAATTCAATTTGAAAAGTAGAAAAGTGTACCAAAGTGATTACAACGAAAGAACTAATGGTTTCACAGAGATAACTTCTCTAGTCCCGTTCTTTAAACTCTGTCACAATACTAGAATCACGACCTCGACCCTCGATATAGTGAACTTGGTATGAGTCCACCAATCTAACGTGGTATACCTTCCCTACTTCTCGTTAGTGTTGTGTCTCGTTTTTCTCTGCTCATGCTCTTCTTTTATAACCATAACTCGACCTAATTCAACTCCAAGGTACAGTAAATGAGGACAAGTGATCAGCCTCACCATGAATGCAATCATTAACTCTGTTTGTAACTGTCAAGGTAAGTGCGCCGCACTTCTCAAAAAGTGCGTTGTACTTCTCGTATTTTCAATTCCTTTTACCCGCCAATCAAGTATGCCGCACAAAGTCCTAAGACCGGCATACTTGGGTCTTTTATACTTGTATATTTCTATTTCAAGTCCCTCCTTTCTTATATTTGTCATTTAATCGTCCTTTTAGTGGTATTTCCGACTTTCTTCTCTCGTTCTATCCTGCAACCAGATTAGTACTAATTCTACACAAATAGCGTGATATTCTATATAATATAATAGGTAAATGATATATAATCGATGGAATAAATATGTATAATTAGAGCGTTATCAGTCATTCAATATTTTCTATCTAACCCCACACACACTGTACACATACATTCACACTCATCAATCCGGCGCCCTTCTCCAAGCCCTCCAACAATCCGCCGCCGGTCGCGACATCTCCATCCTTGCCAAATCCGCCATCGAAGAAATCATCGCCTCCCCTTCCTCCGCCATCTCCAAAAAACTCACCTTCGATCTCATCCGTACAACTCGTCTAACTTCCGATCTATGGGACACTGTCTGTACAGGTATCACTAAATTAGTGGCGGACCTACCTTATGCGTAGGTGGTGCCCGGGAACCATCTTAGCTAGCCAAATCGTATAAAGGTTATGTATGAAGGGGTTTTAGGAACTACCTTAGAAAGGTGCTAGGAACCACCTTAGGATGACATTTTGGAAGAAAGGAACAGACAAAGGAAGATATATCCTCTTGATTTGTTACTTGTGTTTGATGATTGGGAATATAGATGGTTCAAGGATAAAAAAACTGAAGAGAAAAGGAAGATTGTGAAAGAGGAGAGATAACAGACGAACAATGAAGAAGAAAGGGAGTAAAATAAAGTTTCTTTTTAGTTTTCATGGCAATACATATTTGACTTTTTCAACATTTCAATTAAACCAAATTATAAAAGATAACTTGCCATCTAGACACTCTATATGTTAGTAGTCTATTATGTAGGTAAAAATGCTACTGTGTATATTTATATTTTGTTGTCTTGTTATGTGGTGAGAGCAATATTTTATAATGAGAGTTGAGAATATATGGTTTACGTTTTATAACATTGTTTTTTATTTCTTTCAAAATGTTTTTTTTAGTTGAAATATTTGGTGAATCCCACATCACCAATATGCAAAAGAGATTTGAACAATATTACGTATTATGGATCCGATCCCTTGTGATTCTCTCTTATCGGTTGTAATTCATATAGAATCTCATGTGATCCATAAAGATACTTGTTGAGTATCTTTTATGTGACATAAAAGTATAAAACAATGATTTACTCATTTTTACAAATGACTTGTGATTTTTTAAAAATAACAAATCACAAGTGATTTTTTTACGAATCCCGTGGGATTTTTTTACGAATCCTGTGGGATTTTTCTAGACGGAAATCCTGAAAAAAAAAGTTCGTCTTTTTACGAATCCCGTGGGATTTTTTTTACGAATCCCGTGGGACTTTTTTACGAATCCCATGGGATTTTTGTGGACGGAAATTTTGAAAAAGAAAAAATTTTACGAATCCCGTGGGATTTTTCTGGATGGAAATTTAAAAAAAAAATTACGAATCCTAGGGATTTCTTTACGAATCCCGTGGGATTTTTCTGGACGGAAATTTTGAAAAAAAAAAATGTCGTCTTTTTACAAATCCCGTGGGATTCACAATGATTCCCTTGTGATTTCATACAGAATCCCATGGGATGCACCAAAGAATCCCATTTGATTCATACAGAATCCCATCGGATTCACAATGAATCCCATGGGATGCACCAAAGAATCCCATGGGATTCATACTGAATCCTTTGTGATTTATCGTCTTTTTACGAATCCCGTGAAATTTCTTTACGAATCCTGTGTGATTTTTCTGGACGGAAATTTTGAAAAAAAAAATTCGTCTTTTTACGAATCCCATGGGATTTTTACGAATCCCATGGGATTTTTCTGGACGGAAATTTTGGAAAAAAAAATCATCTTTTTACGAATCCGGTGGGATTTCTTTACGAATCCCGTGCGATTTTTTTGGAAAGAAATTTTGAAAAAAAAAATCGTCTTTTTACGAATCCNAAAAAAAAAAAAAAAAAAAAAAAAAAAAAAAAAAAAAAAAAAAAAAAAAAAAAAAAAAAAAAAAAAAAAAAAAAAAAAAAAAAAGTTAACCAAAATCCATTCATCCTTATCTCGCCACAATGAAAACAAAGCCAACCTTATATCTTCCTTGTTCATCAGAAATACATGAATCACGTGAACAACAAATATTGACTCACGAACAAAACACCACTTTAGCACAGATCGCGTCTTCAAGGCCGTGTAACATGGTCTCGGGTAGGTGTGTTTTTGTTTTATAGCATAAGATCTGTGACGAGTATGTTTTCGATATTTATAGATCGTTAAGGTCACTTGAAATAACTTGAAAGTTACAATCGAAACACAACACTGAGATCTTACTTTAATCCGTTTAGTTTATGAGTCTTGTTGTTTGTTGACTGATGTGTATTGAGACAGTGAGATGGGGTATTCTAATAGCCCGTATACAACCTAAATCACGACCTTCTTCACCTAAATCTAGAGAGAGAAAGAGAGATGTAGAGAGAGAGAGAGATGGGAGGATCATGAGTGTGAAATAAGAACTTGTATTATTACCAAATGATCAACCACCTCACAAATGAGGTTATACAATACATTATATAGTGCATACAAGTCTAGGGCTTTTGATGTTACATGTTTGACCCTTAGACTTATAATAATTGATAAATGAACATATAACTTCCTAAAACACTTTCTAACGCAACCTATTACACGATTCAATAATATAATGACCGATACTTCATAATATAAAAATACAATGCTAACAATCTCCCCCTAAGTGTTGGTCATTGAAGGTTGCGTGACGTCTTCGTCTTTATCTTTAAACTTTAACATTCTTTGCTCTTGACGTCTTTAGAAAACATTAGATAAGTTATTGTTCCATGTTCATCATTCTTTGTTCCTTCATGCTTTGTGATCTTTGTACCATGACTTTTCTTTGTTCTTTGTTGTTGTGGTTGTTCATCTGCCTTTTGTCACTACTTCGTCTATGTAGGTTAATCGCCTTTCCAACATGCTCATACATCTTTAGTCTTTGCCATACGTACATTTGTTGTCGCTGTTCTTTCACATTGATCTTTATCACTTTACTTTGTAGATTCTTCTTTTTGGTGTAGAATCTTTCTTTGACTGTTGCTTTCATTTGATCTTAGTGAGAACTTTCCTTTGACTTTGAGATGTAAGTATGAGCATGTGGAAACCAGTGTGTGGTGGTTGTACCTGCATAAAACAGTTAG